>VZTL01027075.1:0-13642 GCA_013400535.1 Scopus umbretta | reverse complement strand
TTTTTTTTTTGGGGGGGGAGGCAGGGAAAATACCATCATGGAGGATATAATGTGCGTGGGTGTCCTGGATGCACTGTCTGCAGGGAGCTGCCCCACCAGCAAACCCAATGCCCTCCTGCAGCTGCTTGGTGCTAGGGGAGGCATGTGGGAGCACCATTGTATCCTGTTCCCAATAAACCAAAACCCCCTTAAAAATAGAAATCCAAGTGTCATTTGGGAGGGAGAGCCTGTCCTGGACAACTTCTTAAATAGCACAACAACCTTTAGAAATGCATCTGGTGTTTTTGTGTGTGTGCCAGCCATGAATGAAAGCCACAACTGTATCCAGATTTAATTTACTGACAATATTGGTGGAGACGTTTGTGTCCCGTGTCCCTTGGCTGCTGCACACCTGGGATCTCTGAAAGTTGATATTAAAAATCTAATCCCTGGGGAAAGCAGGCAGTGAGCAATTCCTGCAGCTGCTTTACTGAGGTTGGTGAATAACCTAGGAGCAACAATTTGCATCCTTCTGGTGTTGAATAGTCCTTAAATGCTCAGCTCCACTGCAAAAGAAAAATGAATGGATGTCCTGTGTGTTGTGATGTATCCTACTGATGCTGCCCTTTATTTTAAGGACAGCCTGTAGCTGCTGGCCTGGTCCCCAAGCTTTTCTTTGGGGCTGGGGCTTGCCCTGAGCTGGGCAGCCCTGCTGCATGGGAGGAGAGCTGCAAGTGGGTCCGCTGAACATCCATGCAATGAGATGGAAAAGTTTGGGTTCCCTGCTGCACCCAGCTGCAGTGATGCTGATTTTTGCACTGGGTCTTGCCATGGGGAGAGCCCGGACCTATATTTATATGGAATATAAATACATTTCCATGGCTCAGGGTGTGTTCCCACGTGCTGGGGCTGCAGTTGAAGGCTGGGGTCTCACCCTGCATTGCAGGCACAGGTTATCTGAACTGAATTGTGCCTGCAAAGCAAAGGGGCTGGTCTAATGCCCAGACACATGTTTAATCTCTGCTATATTTAAATAAGCTGGTGCGTCCTCCCTTGCTGTAATGAATGCGTGCCAAGCAGGGGTTTCAGCTCAAGGGCTGTGCCATTTCTCAGCCCTTTGAACTCCTGACTCCCACTGCTGCGATGAGTATTTGGGTGGTTTGCAAATGGGAAAAGGTGCAGACCAAAAGGAAGGGGAAAGACATGAAGGTCCTGGGAGCCCAAACCCATCCAGGTATGTGGGGATGGATGCTCACTGCTCTGGGGCAGGAGCAGAGCCTGGCATGGGTGCTGCTGCTTCAGGGCAGGCAGGCAGGACATGTGTGTCAGCAGCCACAAACCCAGAGATGGCCACTTGGCCACAGGCTTTTCTCTAAGTTCTTATTCATATCTAATAGCTGGAATAGGATATGTATTTTTAAAAAGTTGTTGAATGTTAATTCAAAGCCTCCTTAGGCAGAGTTCACCACAACCTGTTCGAAGACTTAATTATCCACATAGTTGAAAATATGACTGTATCCACAGGATCTTGTATTACCTCTGTCCATTGCAGTGTAGAACCTTTTATCACCATGTTTCCATTCCCAGAGTAGGTGCTTGGACCCCAACACAGCTGCTCCTGATGCGGTTTTGGTGCTGTGCTGAATAGACAAAGCTCCTGCAGGTGCCCATCTCCTCCTCCAGCCTTTCAGCTGCCCTGGTTGATCTCCCACCGGCTGTGTGTCAGCTCTGGGGTTGCTCCAGAAGCATTGGGTGCTGGGGTTGGGCACAGCAGCTGAGCAGGACTGAGCCTGGGCTCAGATGTCACCTCTGTGCTCCTCTTTGGCATGTCCCTGCTTGATGCAGGGAGCAGGGGCTTGTTTTTAGTACAAAGGCTTTGATCTCTGTAATGATAACCAAGACCACCATTGCTGGACCCCTCAGTGAAAGGTGGTGCGTACCACATCTCAAAACCATGTTATTTACAAGGCTCAACAGGCTGGGCCAGGAGCAACCACTCCTACTGTAGGAGAAAATTATCCCAGAGCAGTAACTTGTGATATTTTTTTTTATTCAGACTTATTTGTGTTCTTGTTTTAGGCTCAAAAACACTGTTAGTCCTTCAATGTCTTCCAAGAGAAATTTCTGATAAGGAGCAAACTCCTCAGCGTTTCTTTTCATTTAAATGTAAAAAAAAACCCAAAGCCAAACCCCACAACTGTTGTTGCTCACTCTTGTTTTCAAGTATCTCCTTTTCTGAAAGCCACAGGCAAGAACTCAACAGTGTTCCTCTACAGCAGAGAGTGACAGAAGTGGCAGTGAGACCACCATCCCTTTTTCCTCATTTTTTCATTTTCTAACAGGGAGAAACTGTTGTAAGCACATGGAAGACTGTAATATGTGTCTGTGGGACTCTGCTAACCAGATTATTTTTTTCAATAACTTGGAAGTGTAACAGAGTAGAGTATATTCACATAGGTAGACAGTAAGGACCTTTAATGTCTGGCTAGCTCGTTATCAAAGATGGCTTCATTAGCCCCCTATGGCAAAGCTAAATGTAGTGGTTTAGTGACAGTTTGCACTGAAAACTATTGGTTTACTGAATGAAATGAATGAAATATTAAATACAGCGAGACCACATGGCCACTGGGCAGACCTAGATGTGCATACAGCACTGCACATCTGCAGAAGGAGCACCAACTGTTTGATTTAAAAATTATCTTTTATGTATTTTGAGGTAGCAAAGCAAGCGAGCTTCTACAGGTGACTCCCCCAGCCTTTCTGAAGGGATTTTCCAGCAAATTTTCAGAAAAATAGATTTTCTGACTGGTTAAAACATAGACTTTGCTTGTGCAGGGAGAGTACTAAGTCTAGTCCTTACCCTGGGGAGCAGCTGGCTTCTGGACCCCCACCAGTCAAATATCAATCAAGATTATCATAATCAAAAATCTTCAATGCTAGGTAAGCCTTCTCACCTGAAATCAAGGTTTATTCACAGGTCAAATGTGCATCGCATTAAGCATTTGTTCTTGCTGGGAAGCACAGCTGCCCCTTGGCCCCATCTCCAAGGGTCCGGTGGTGGTTCCTTTCCCGAGTGGAGGGTGATGGTTCCCATAAGTGAGACAAAAACTACTCTACCTGCTGCTGTTAAAGCCCAGGGGCTGTTCCTGCTCCCTGAGCCGCTGCTATGGCACCTTTCTCCTTCACTGGAGCTTTGTCCAAATGTGAATGCACAGTGGTTATAGTTGATTTGAAGTAAAATACTCTGATCTGGCCTCTGGACAGGTTCCTCTTTGGGAAGAAGTTCTGGGGGTTTTTGGTTTGTTTTTGGTGGGGTTTGGTTTTTTTGGGTTTTTTTGTTTGTTTGTTTTTTGGTTAAATTGGTAGGAGTATCTTTGTTGTGTGTTTCCTGGGAGCTATGGTCCTGAAGGATGTCCCTGTGCTGTGAAGGATGGGACATCTTGGCTGGTGGAGCGAAATGCTTGAGCAGGATGGCCCCAGCAGACCCATAGGAGAGGCTGGGGGAGAGCAGTGAACCAAAGTGCTTGCTGGGGACAGGGATCTGGAGAGTATGTTGTCAGAAAGTGTAAAACAGTGTAATTTAGCCCTGCTAGGAAAAGGAAACCTTGAATTGAGGGGAAAAATGAACAACCAGTCAACTTGAAATAGAGAGGGATTTTAAAATTATTTCCTCAAGGGGATAAGAAGGGTAATTTATTGACTGAGAAGACAGACATTTGATAAAAAGACCTGGCATGCATTATTTATGTCACTTTGCACAGAGGACAGGAGGCTACTGTTAGATATAAATACCCCCGGCAAGGGGGAAAATAGAAGGAGACCATAGCAGAGCAAATGCAAAGCTATTTGCAATACCAGGAGCCTGGAGAAAGCCTGAAGCCTTGCCTGGGCTGGAGACTGGCATGAACGCTTCCCAGGGACAAAATGATATGGGTTTAAATAGGCTAAGAAGTGAATCTTTACTAGAACTTGCTCTACAGAGGTAGCTGAGATGCAGCATTTTAAATTAAGAAAGGCGGCAGGTAGCAGCGTAGGCAATGGTGTGTTATTGCTTGTGATGACCTTTAATGGTGATGGGTTTGGAGTCTGGTGTGCTGCAGTGACGCCATGGGAGGCAGGGGGGAGCAGCAGAAGACCTTATCTCCTGCAGGACTCATGTTATAAGCCCTGGCTGTGGTCTGCAGGGCCAGGTTGCTGCAGAAGGAGCCCCCTCGGGCCACTGGCATGAACAGTGCCATCTCTGCCTGACTTCTTTCTGATGGTCCATCCTCTCTTCTCCAGAGTAAGGTCTGCAATTAGACTTGTAAATGAAGGCAGTTAAAATATTAATGACTGTATCAAGGCAGTACGTAGAGGGCTCAGTTCCTTGCCGCATTGTTAAGCCTGCTGAAAAGCTGGTAATGAGCTTTAATGCAGAGGTTGGTTTAGGCAAAGCATTTTAAATGTTATGAAGATGTATACTAATTTAATTACATATAAGATGGGAAAAATGAACAATAATGTGGACTGAAACAGCACAGTTACTGAGACTTGACTTTTCTGCTACCACAGCCATGGCAGTTGAGAATCCCCAGTTTTGGCAATAAACCAAACATGCCCGTTTTCATGTAAAATATGTCACCGGTGCAGCAGCTGAGCTCAAGGTAGGTGTAAGCTCATGCTGTGCCATAGCAGGGGAAACTACTTCTGGGCTGACCTACAAAGAGCATTTGGGATGCTGCTGTTGGGATTATTTAGTTGGGGATTGATGTGGTTACACCCTCGCTTCTTAAACTTTAATTTACTGTTTGACTTTTTCCTCTGGATATGACTCAGAGGATTTCAGTAGTTTTGTCTTGCCTTTGGTTTTGTTTTGCTGAGCAAAGGGAGGATCATTATTTCTTTAGTAAAGCAAGCCAACACCAAATACAAAGTCCTTTGGCTATGAAACAGCAGCAGGCTTCCACATCTTTGGACCCAGCAAAATAATTCTGTAAAAGCGTGCACCGGTTTGTGTGCACTGGGGAGAGGGGATTGCTCAAATCCAACTCCAAGCCACATGCAAAAAAAGTCCACACAAAGAAAGAACAAACCTAATGGTGATTATTTCTTGTTCCCTTCTATGTTTCCCCCTTCTTCCCCCTGCTCCCCGCAGGTACTTGGTCTTGAGTTGCTGGCATGGCAATAGGTAACATTTATCTTTGCACAGACTAAGTTGAACTAATTTCAATCTTTTTTTTTTTTTTTCTTTAGTCATCACAAAAGAGCATTTAAGGCACAGGTAGTCTCATTGATGTCTCCTCCATTTTAAGAGGTTTGTTGCTTTTATGAGCCCCATCCTCCAGAGCGAGTAGCTCTTCCTCCAGGAACCCTCCTCAATATTTGGGGGTCCATAAGCAGCAGCTGTTCCCACCGCCTGGGGGCAGAGGACAAGGGACTGGGTTTGGGAGAACAGGGTTATTTTTCTTGTAGAGGTGTTAAGTCTTCAGTATAGAAAATTAGATGTTGGTAGTTTTTAAGAATAACATTCAGAAAGCTTAATGGGGTTAAATACTAATTTGTTATTTCTCAGATACCAATTCTTAGGTATACCAGGAAAAAAATGGGTAATAGTAAATGAAAGGTGAATAATGTCCCTTGATTTAGAGAGCCATTTGTGTTTGAAATGAGATCCCTGGCACATGATGGTTAGTTCAGCCTTGGCTTGTAGCTACTCTGAGTCTTTGAGTAAGAGCATTTGAAGCCATTTGGCTTGAGGACTAATTGCAGCATGTGAATTGTTGTACCTTGGAAGGGCCGGTGGCTTTCCCCATGTTTGTCCTCTGTGGGCAAGACTTGTATTGTGGCTATCGATGTGGTTTTAGGCATTCTTGCTGCCGCGTAGGTAATAGCACATGAATGACTCTGGGGTCTCGTGCATGGGGCTCATTGAGGAAAGCCTGCTGAAGGAGACAGCAGAGGTGTCAAATACATCCATCCACAAACATTTTCATCTAACCTCACCTCCAGAAGAAGGATGTCATGCTGGTCCTTGAGCAGGATGCATGGCTGCGCTATTTGGTGCTGCCATCACTGGTGTTTTCTCCAGCTCATGCTCGTGATGGCTCAGTGTGATGGGGGCTCACGCTGGTGTTACCGTGCCCCTTCAAAGAGCCTAAACAAAGCTACTGGTGAGCGTAGCGCATAGTCTTTTCTGCTTGGAGATCGAGGACAGCCCACCTCTGCTTTAGCCATGTAATAACTATGTAGAATGAAATCAGCTGTTGATCTTTAGAAAGACAGTGAGGAGCGCAGTAGCTGTCGGTGGGAGGCAGAGTTCATGCCTGCCCCCCTTTTCCGGTGCTATGAAACCAGCAGTAAAGCTTGAGCTTTGTCCTGACCTTTGTCCAACACAAAGTGCAGTTTTAAGCTGAGATTAAAACAGAGATGTGCTGCCACAGTGCTGGGCAGCCTGCAGAGGTGGACCTTTCCTTGTTTTCTGGATGTGACAAAAGGGAGAAGGCTTCGGGAATGTAGGTGGGGGCTTCTGTAATTATTAATGTTACATACTTGAGTGCATTAACGTTCCTCCTGTGAGTAATGTAGGAAGTCCCTGGGGTGAATGGATGGGGAGGGGGCTAGGATTGCTGTAGTTACAGGGATTTAAATCATTCTCTGGTGCTGCCATTAGCTGGGTACCACATCATACCCATCTTTATCACTCTGGCGTTGGGACCTCATCCCCGGTTTTCTAACACCTCTGGTAGCCCTGTAGCCAATGGGATTTCAGTCGCTGAAGGCTGTGGCACTGCTAGGCAGTGTTAGTATAGGTCAAAGGCAAGGTGTTCCCAGCACGCCCCATACGATCTGTGCAGCAAGGTGGGGTGGCTCAGGGCTTTGGGAAATCCTTGCCTCTGGAGACCTAGGGGGATGGATCTGGAGGGGTGAGGAGCAGCTGGGTGTATTTCCCAGGTGTTCCTGGAGGTGTTGGGCACAGAGTGGGGATGGCTGAAGGAGTGAGCTGTGTATTTGGGTGACACATACAGCCCTTCGTGCTGGTATCACCCAGCGCTGCCATCACAGGGCAATGCAGCGTTTTGGATCTAGTACCTGGCGCTCCTTGATGGGGAGAGGTGGGATTGATCTTCATGCTAGGTGCTGCTTTAGAGAGCAGCACCCAAGCAGTGATTTCAGCTTCTCCCTGCTCTGAGCCATCCCTTGATGCCCCACATTGATATTTTCTTCTTTCATGCTCATCTTCCTGCTGCCTCAGTGCCCCTTCTCTGCTTCCTCTCCCACTTACCATCACCTTCTCTCCTCCACCAGTATATCTGTCTTGTCCTGTGAGGTTCCCCTGAACCCATAGTAGTTCCATGTATCATTCCCTCTGTGGACAAGGTCCTACTATAATGTTTTGGGTTTTTTTATAAGGATGACTCTTGCTAGGACTGGCTTATTGGTGCTTCAGCTCCTAAAACCAACTGAAATGAGACTTGAGGACCAGAGTGTGCGATGCCCTTAAACGCACAGCCCTCAGCTCTGTCCCTGCATCATCAGATGGGGTATTTTTAACAGCTCTTTGGGCTGGGGTTGACCATGTCAAAGGAAACATGACCTCCTCTGAGCTGCAGCTACCCAAAAGCAGAGCTGTCCTGGAAAATCACCATATTGTCCCCCACCAAACTGTGGATCTCTCTGGTGTTACCATCAGGGAACAGGCAGCGAGTACCTGGCCCCAGCTTGAGCAGTGGGGTTTGGCAGGGGACCTGTTCCCACCAGCTCTCGACAACTGTCTCCAAAGGAGGCTTCCACTTTTTTTCTTTCTTTCTTTCCTAAATATCCCTTTTCTCCCTCAATCATTAACATTTTAAGCAGATGGTGGGACTATTATATAACTGAGCAGAAGGCTTCATTACAAAATTTAGCCAAATCGGGTGTTTCTTCAGATAAGACTAAACAACAACTCATTTCTGGGGTTTTCAGTCCTCCCTGTTCTACTTTGAGTTTGGAGGATGAAGTTATTCTAGGGGGTGAGATCAAAGGAAACCTTCCTCAGTTATTAATAACTCACTTGAGTCGTGAAGAAATTGTAGAAAAGCTGAAAGGCAAGATGTAGTAAAAACAAAGCTGTCCACCCAAGGTTGCAGGATGAGCCTGTGGGGTTCAGCATAGCTCCCAGCTGCTTGTGCTGCCCTTAGCAGCTGGGAGTGTATGGGATCCCGTACATCCATTCCTTCATCCCTGACCATGTAATGCTTGCTTTGGGCAGACTAGGGAAGTGCTCTGGGTGTGATTTTCAGGAGCAATCCCTCTGTTTCCCAATCACAGGGGGAAATGTCCAACCTGAGAGCTCCCCGAGCAGTACCAACGAGACTGCTGGAGCCTCTCCTGGTCCTACCCTGGCTGTCTTGGTCCTAGTGTTGGTCTGAAACACCACCCAGCCATAGGGTATCAAAAGCCTGAAGCATCCCACATGATAATATAATTTAAATCCATCGATTTTTGATATGCTGCAGAAAGCTAGCATTTGTGTGCTTGTGGCATGCTTCAGTCAATGCTCAGAAGAGTAGGGTGTGCCTGGGAAAATGCAAAATAATTTCACTTCAAGGGCATGTTCAAAGCAGGAGGCAGACCAAAGAAACCCAGTCTCCCTGAAAAGCATCAATCAAATGAACTGTACTGTGGCATACAGCTCCTGGGACGAGTACTCCCTTGTTCCTAGGGAGTCCACAGCTGATTTCAGGGGAACTATGGGAGATTTGGCTGTTTCAGCACATCAATCAAGGTAGAAGCTTGATTTTTTTTTTTTTTTTTCATTGAATCCTAGATAGTATTTTTTAAGAAAGCAGGTTTTAGCACAAGTATAGCTGTATGCTTCTGGTACGGTGTACACTGCATGAGCTGTGTCCCAGTCGTGGTAACCCTGGTTTGTGCCACTGAGCCTTGTCTGTACCTTCAAAAGTCATTGCGTGCCACCTCAAGAAGAGGACGGCTTGCAGCAGCGGGGCTGTGCAGGCATGCATTCTCTGTTAAACCAATTGATATGGCTGTTTGCTGCAGGCCAGCTTGTTGCATTGGTGTGAGTCACTGCATTCGATGCTTCAGACCATTGCTGCATCCTTGCAGCTGTGTCTGACCCATGGTGCTTCATGTTTGGGTAACTTCCAGGCCAAGGCAAAACTCCTAGGAGCTCCAGAAGGAAGAGGCCAGAAATAGCTATTGTAGACTCAAGGGCAATGGTTTATATTGGCTGCTTAGGCCACCAGGATCTCTAAATTACACCATAACCTAAATTAATTGCTATTGTTCTGCTGTCAGCGATTGCAGAAAAAGTGTGTCCGGCAGCGTCCAGTGTGAGAGCGGCTTCCAGCCACAGCTGGGTCTTAGTGGTTGGGCTGGGCGGCCACCACCAGCAGAAAATCATCTGCACAAAAAACCACCAGCCATGTGAAACGTGCTAGCTTAAGATGCTCCAAATACCTTCCTTGGTGTGCTTCCTGCAAGCAGTTGTTAAAAATCCCTCTCCTGGATAGCTCTTAGACTGGAAAAGAGGGGAAAAACTTGCAGAATCCCATTCTCCTCCATCTGGTTTTAAAAGCAGTGTGGTGGCGGCAACTGTCCCAATGGGCTCTGGGGCTCCAGGGGCTTCCCAGCCAGCGCCAGCATCATTGGTACCAGGCATGGTTTTAAACACTGTGCAGATCAAGAATCAATGCAGAAGATAACCAACTTCATGGTTTAAACTGTTGTGGGTTTTTTTTACTTGTTTTGGGGTTTTTTGTGTGGGTTTTTTTGTTGTTGTTTTTGTTTGTTTTGGGTTTTTTGATTGGGTTGTTGGTTTTTTGTTTTGGGTTTTTTTTTCTGGTTTTTGGGGTTTTTTTTTTACAGCAAAGTGGGGTTTCCCCACTGTGCATGNTCAGCAGATTAATCTCTGCCCAAACTACTGATTTCCCCGTCTGCTTAGATATTTTTAGATGCAAATTCAATTTAAACAGATGCATGTGCAGGCAGTGAGGCCATCGCTTGAGTGAAGGGCTGTAGGGCGGTGTGGCTGGGGCAGGCTCAGGATGGCGAGGGTGCGTGGGGCTCGTGGAGCACATGCTCCTTCGGCTTTGCTGCGAGAGATGCTTTTGCTTCCTGGGAAAATATCTGGCTGGGGTTTCCCCCACGCATCTGGTGGGGATTCTCCCCACATTTGGCAGAGGGTGCTGTGCATGGGTGCAGAAATCACTGGCAGGGTGCTGAGCCCAGCCCAGGGAGGGCTCTCGGCTGCCACTGATGCTGCTTCGATGGGGGGATGTCCCAAAGCAGCACGGTAAAGGAGCCTGTCCAGCCTGGGTGCTGGGGACAGAGCGGGGGAAAGGCAGTGGGGAGTCCCTTTCCTGCACCTGCAGCATCGTCCAGGTGCTTAATGTCTGGCACAGCAGAAACTCTATGGGTTTTTTCTTTTTTCTTTTCTTTTTTTCTTTTTTTAATTTTTTTTTTCTTGAGATATTTTGTACCTCAGAGGTAGCTGGTGAGGTTTCCTGTGCAAAGGGACAGCTGCTGCAGCTCTGCACATCTGGCCATGCTCCCAGGGCCATGGTGAGCCTGGCTGCACTGCAAAAGGGGGCCCAAAAATATGGGGGGACATGAAGTGTATCCCAAGAGGGCTGTGCAGCACTGAGCTGTTGTTCTGCTGCCAGAGGGGGGTTTGTCACTGTGAATGGTCATTGTCCATCCATCAGCCAGGCAGGCTGCAGGACAGCCAGGAACTCCTGTTCCAGCCATGTACAGCTTCATTTATAACTTATCAGAAGGATGGGCAGGAAACAAGCTGCTTCGCATCTTCGTTTTCTGCTCACAGAAGATCAATGGAGCCATGACTAGGTCCCACCTTTAGCCAGCACTGTGATTTCCACACTTGCTTGCAGCAGCCTGCTCTTCCTAGAGGCTGAGGAAGATGGTGGCACATGGAGATATGAATGCCTTAGGATTTGTTGATGTTAACGAGCTCACAGAAGGGCCACTGTGGGGGAGATGCTGCAATTAGCAAGCAGCAGCGATTAGTGTGTTGCAGGGTCACATCACGGTCATCGCCCCGAACGGCTTTGAGCGCTCTCCAAATCCCTCATCGGCAGCCAGTGCTGGGCCAGAAGGAGCAGCGAGGGGCGGTGGGTTCAGACGGACCCTCTGGTCACCCCCCTGCCACGGCTGAGCCACTGCACCCCTGGCACCTGGTGGTGGGCACTGCAGTGTGGGGTCACCAGAGCTGCTGCCTGGCTTCTGGGGAGACGTGGGATGCACTGGAGCTGCAGTGCAGGGGTGAAGGACCTGCCACCCCCTTCCCTCCACCCACTGAGGGTCTCCGCAGTTGTTTCTTGCTGAGCTTTGGGGAGATGAGCAGGAGGTGACATTCCCTGCACGTAGGGGAAACATGGAAGCAGAGAGGATCTTTGCTACTTCCAAAAAATTTTGGAAACGTTTGTACAAAGTGATTAAATGTGAGATAAGAGAGACGGGAGGCGGATGCATATGAATTGGAGAAGTTCAATGGAAGGCGTTACTCTCTGGTAAACCAGAGCTGGACGGGCAGCAGCTCCCTGCAGGGTTTTGATGATGCCTTGAGTCAGACATTAATTTGTGCCAAATCTCTGGCAACTCATAAAACTCAGGAGCATGTGGGAGGTGGCGGAGCCAGTCTGCTTTTCATAAACATATTTGTCTTTTCAGTAAATAACATAGCATCCTTAGACAGCATTTAAATACGGCTGCTGAGCCTGTCACGCCGTTTGCTGTGACCGAGGTCCAAATCCCATAAGCAGTTGGGGATTAGGATCCCTGAGGAGTCTCATCAATTTTCCAATCCATTCAAAAGAGAAGTGACTGTGTTTCTGGCAGAAGAAAAAATCTCTAAATTACTCTCTAATTTTTGTTGTCTTCTGCAAGAGAATGCATACGCAGGCTAGGGCTGTGGCCATGGGGTGGGTGCAAGGAGGAGCCAGTCCAGCTCCTCAGCTGGGAGAGTGTGATCGTTGGCAGGAGCACTTTATTTACTAATAAATATAAAATTTGTCATCTGATAACATGAGAGCAGTGGTACCGAGACCATTGTGTGGGTTTTACAAGGAGCACGTGGCAGGTAATTCAGATTTGCTGACAATTTCATAATTAAAACCATTGCCGCTGTGTAACCATTGTAAGCTGCTGTGGATTCATTAAGAAAACCATTTCCACAAGTTAACGAGGCGATGATGCAGTTTGGGAGCTAACATGGCTATGTTTCTTTCTGCTCTTTGCAGAGGGTCGCCAGACAGGGATGGCATCGTAAGTATGGCACTGACCCCACTCCCACTCTCCTCTCCTGCCATGGCCCCTTAAATGCTAATTCCCTCCATCAGCCACCATCAGCATTTTGTGAACCGCCTCTTACTTTCTGTTTAATATAGAAAATAAATTTCAGTAAGAAGCTATCTGTTTAAAATAATGACAATATTTCAGGTTTTCTACAAAATTAACATGAAAATAACAATACAGAAACACCTGATGAGTGCCATGGGCAGAGACACCAGGTGTCCTGCTAAAACCCCCAGCTCTGCATCCTCATTTCTACTCCGACTAATTGGTTTGGGACAGATTTGCTGTACAATGAGATAAGGGAAAATTGCCAGAACAACTGTTTCCAACACCTATTTTTATTTTCTATATTATACTGAAAATAAGGAGATACTTGTTTTTGAATTATTGCTGCTTTTATTTATGCTGTTAGATAGAAATGCCCCTGCTAGATCCAGGTAGTAGATGGTCCAGCTCTCCTTTAGCTGTTTGATTTCAAGTTTCCAAATAAGTATGTTGGGTTCAGGTTGGGACCGTGATGGTTGTTATTTCTTGAGCAAATTCAGACGTTAGAAGCTCACATTAAAACAAAAATGAGACCTGTGGGAGGCTTAGTAGGGAGAGCAGTGCTGGGGTGTCTTTTACAAAGCCATACAAAAATTGGAGTGTCAAATTGCTCCTTTAGAGAGAGCACTTTTTTTTTCCACATCTGACCCAAGATCCTTGGCTTTGGGCTCACCCTGTGTTTGTAAGTTGCTTGTTAAGAAATAGTGATTAAAAAGAAGAAGAAAAAAAAAAAAAGTCTGCAGTTCAGGTAGTGCTTTAGCCAAGGCTCTATTCAGCAGTGATAAAGAAAATGCAAGGAGCAGCCTGGAGCCATTCCCTCCACTGGCAGATGTGCTGTGGGCAGTCTCTTCTTGCCAGGCATGGGCACAGGGACCTTGGGTGAGCTCAGGTGCTGTCTCAGTTGAGCTCCTATTCTTGATTTTCCAGGGGTTTCCAAGCTGTTTAAACAGCTTCCTGTTTAAGCTTAATGCAGGGCAGGACAGGGTCTCCAATGGTCCAGCAAGCTGAAGGATGCAGAAATGCAATTTAGGGGGGTTATAATAAAGCCACTGAACGTATTGGTGGCAGGGGAATTGGACGACGGAGACGTTTAGTATAACTTTTCCTCTTACAACATGTTCCCACCATAAGATTTGCAGCCACTGGAGTAGCCAAGAGGCAAATCCTCTTACTGCTGAATAGAGCCCCATTACCTGCCCCCCAGTAAAAGCCATGCTTACTCCTAATGGAGCCACAGCTGAGCCCTCCTTTTCTTATAAAACTGTGCACTGTGTTTCCTAATTTCTTGTAACTTATTTTTGTGTTTTTAAAAAAAACAAAAACA
>VZTL01027074.1:29676-57873 GCA_013400535.1 Scopus umbretta | reverse complement strand
ACTGGGGTTAAACCACACCACCTACAAATGTAGAGCATCCTCCATCTCTGAGGGGATGAGTGGCATCCCCAGGCCTGCCCTGCTGGACTTGCTTCGGCACCACGTGGCTACGTCCTTGCTGGCCAGACCCTGCTCTGGTGGCCATCTGCTTGTGCTCAGCTCCCAGTCCCTTCGGGAGCTACGAGCCCACGCTGTTCCCTGACAAGCTTTCTTGGAGGCCATGTATTTGGAGTTGGCCCCCGCGGGTACAGGGTTGACATTTCAGACTTTGTCTTGCGCTCAGGTGAAAGTGCCCAGGCAGGAATTACACTTGCAGGGAATAATATCGCTTTTATTTTGCAACTTTAAATGCTCAAAACCATTAAATGCTCAAAATCGGATTTTTTTTTTAGTACTCAGAAATCCACATCCATATCTGTTATGCCATAACAACAGAAAAAAATGAAATTGTTGGGGCAAATTTTAAGTAATTTGCTGAAAGAATTTTGCATTTTACTGAAACTCTAAGAAAGTAACTGTGAAAGCCTTCAATTTCTTCTTACTTTTTGTGGAGGCTGAGCTTCGGGAAAAAAACAACCAGTGTTTGACTTTATAAAGCTGCCATCCCTGAAGTGTTCCTGCACTCAGTTATTCAAACAGCAGCATCAAGAGCAGGCTGTAAGTATTTCTTGATTTTTTTTTCATGCGGTGAAAGTTTTTGCACTTCTGTATTGAGGCAGTTTGCATCCATGGGAGCCCACAAGCACTCCCTCCCGAACGGTGCACGCGTGAGGCCGTCAGCAGCAGTTAAGGGGAGTCAGCGGGGGTTGAGGGGAGTCTTTCCACAGGAACGCGTGGGCCATGGATCTGGTCTGTGCACTGGGCAGGCACAGAGGCTCTGACTCTGCCTGTTCCATGGTGTGTGGGGCAGCCCCGCAGAGCCTGCGGGAATGGTGTCTGAACCCGGGGAGCCTTTGGTGCAGCGTAGTGCCCAGTGCTGTGTGTCCACAGGGCTGCATCCAGGGGCAGGGTTTTGGGGGAGCTGGAGGAGATAGGCATCTCTGTATGCAGAGCTACACAGCTAAGAGAGGGTCCAGTTCCACGTGGAAAACAGCTCCCAGGAGGTCAGGGCAGTGGTGCTGGCCAGAGAAGGCCGGTTCTGCGTAGCAACAATGCACTGAGTTTCCACCAGGGAGAACAGACAGAGTTTGTGCTGCCCGCAGAGAACCCACTTCACTGTTGTGTTTGCAACCAGTAGGGAAAATTCACTGTCCAAACTGAGCTTCGCATGCCTTAGCACTCCTTCACAACAGGAACCGAATCTACATTTAAGTCTACGGGAAATAAGTCTACTCCATGCTCGTGCACAGCTCTGCCCTCACTCCTGTCACATGCAACAGCATCTGGGGTCACAGGGCTGTGAGCTTTCTGAGCATGCGGGGAAACTGCAGATGATCGTTGGTCTAGTTTTGTCCATGCAACGGTCAGGGTTAGGCTGTGCTGGGTGAAGAGGAAATGCATTTGACTACTTTACATGGTCCAGATGAAACTAAATGCTTGCAAACCACTAACAAGAGTGCAGCCTTTTCTTAAGGCTTCCATCCAGTACATCACCCCTGGGACCCCAGAGCTCTCTGGAGGTCCCAGGTGGGACCAGCACCAGGATCCAGAACTCTGCTGTGTTCATGCCAGCAGGTGAACAGAGGTGATCCTTCCCCTCCACTCAGCACTGGTGAGGCCACACTTGGAGTGCTGTGTCCAGTTCTGGGCTCCTCAGTACAAGAGAGACAGGGTACAAGAGACACACTGGAGAGTGTCCAAGGAAGAACCACGAATATGATGAAGGGACTGAAGTATCTCTCATGAAGAAAGGCTGAGAGAGCTGGGACCGTTCAGCCTGGAGGAGAGAAGGCTTGGGGGGATTTTATCAATGTATACCTGAAGGGAGGGTGTAAAGAAGACAGTGCCAGACCCTCCTCATCGTTGCCCAGTGACCAGATGAGAGGTGGTGGACAGGAACTGCAGTACCAGGAAATTCTTCTCAAGCCTAAGGAAAGGCTTCTTAACTGTAAGGCAGACTGAACTCTGGAGCAGGCTTCCCAGAGAGCTTGTGGGGTCTCCATCCTAGGAGACTGACAAAAAGCTGACTGGACAGGGTCCTGAGCAACCAGCTGTGGTTGACTCTGCTTTGAGAAGGGAGGGTGGGACTAGGTGAGCGCCAGAGGTCCCTGCCAACCTCAGCTGCGCTGTGGTCCTGCCATCTTCTGCTGATGTGCTCTGAGACAAGGCTTTACAGGACTTTTCAGACAGCACTGACACACCTGATCCCTGGCAGTGTCCTGGAGCTGATTTACATGTCTAATTAGTACAGGACCATGGTCTAGTTCCCCATTCCTCTCTCACCCTCTAACCCCTGCACAGCACTCTTTCACCACACTGAAAGATAAACAAGACAATGCTACTCCATGGAAGTGGTCAAGTGCTTTTTGTGCCTATTGGACAGACTGTGAGGACCCCAGGCGCGTCTCGGCAAAGGGGGAGCTATCGGTCAACTGGATCCGCTGTGAGATACTCCTCGGGGACAAGGAAGGTCCTGGCCACTGGCAGGATATGGCATTACAGGACACTCTTGCCATGGTGTGTGGGGTTGGAGAAAGTAAATGCAAAGTTCAAGTGAAGACTTTATCTGCCTCCTTGCCCTGCCTCATCCTCTCCTGAGGCAGAGCATCAGCAGCCAGCCCATGCCCTGCTCCCTCTGTCTATGTATAGCACGCTGGCATGGCTTTCTGATCGTTGATGTGTCCAAGAGATGTCAGCCAAATATCACATAACTAACCCCACGGAAGGCAAAAAACCTGTGTGGCCAACACAGCAGAGGAGAGCTCCAGTCTCCAGAGGGTTCAAGCTCTCAGCGGGAACAAACCCAGTTGTCACGACTCAGAACAAATGGATGAGAGAAAATGATTGAAATGCTGGTGCTTTACATCGTTGTCCCACTATCACTAATGTCTGAGTAGAAGAACACACAAGGGGTTAATCTAATTAGTCAGTTTTACTCCTGGGACTGACAGAAGTCAGCCAAATTAGAAATGTCCACTGCAAAGTCTCTCCCAGGTTTACCAGCCTCCAGGGACTGGGGGAGGAGTGGCAATACAACCCCAAAGCAGTGGTGTTTCGTACAGTGTGTACTGTCACACCACTGCCACGGGCACGAAGCATTGTGCTCGGGCAAGCCTTGCTGCTAAAGGGATGACACGGGAAAAGCATGTCAGTCAGCATCCCCCCTGCCCCCAGCAACCGCTCCCTCTTCCCTCTGCTAATGCATTTTTTTGTTGCTGAAAGCCAGCCAAAGACTGTGAAATAATCAGCACTTTTGAGCCCACTGTTTCTCTTGTCTCCAAGGCAACTCTGCTGTTATGTTCAACATCAAAACCAGAAGGATTTTCAAGGAGGGAATTCTCCACAGGTAGCAGCAGGGAAGCACCCAAAGGGGGAGAAGAGGGAGGAATCTCTGCAGGAGGAGAGTGATGGGGAAGAGCTTTGCACAAGCTAGACACATATGGAGGGGCAAGGCGAGGGGTCACTGAGAAAGCTGTACTAGTCTTTCCAAGGTGGACAGCTTCTGGTGCTGGGTCACCTAGTGAGAGGGCAGAAGTTAAATAGCCCATCCTTGCTGGAGGGAGAGAAGGCTCGGTGCTTGCGAGGAAGGGACGTGCCCGGCTGTTCAAGGGAAGGCAGGCACGGTCATGCTTCACCCTCAGGACTCTGCTCACTGGCCTGACAATTGCAGTTAGCAGCTAGTTAGTTAGCAGCTATCGGGTCCTACTTGCTTTTGAGCAGATCATTGGCACTCTAGAGGAGGAAGCTACAGTCCCTCCACCACCAGCTGAGTAAAATAGGTGCTTTGCAGGGACCGTCTTTGCAAGGATGGCAAAGGAGAAGTGGATGTCCCCACTTGCACCTCACTCTCCCTCAGCAGTAGCTCAGTGGCTGTGGTCAGGAGCACTGAATCTAGCCACTGTGCTATTAGCTGGGTATTTTTTCAGTTCTGAGGACCAGGACAGAGAGGACTCGCAGACCCCCTGGCTGGAGGCATCCTCACCCCTTATGCTGTTGGATCCTTTGCAGCCCTGGCCCATTGCTTGCCCTTGGGAAAGGCAGTAAAGCTGAAAGCAATGCAGCCGAAGTGCCTACGCTGAAAATTTCCATTCACAAGCCCAACTGGGGTGAATTCAGCCATCTTTGTGTTGCTATAGCAGCCCCTGGCAGGGCTTTCTCCTCAGTGAAGTGCTAGGGCATCTCCGTTTTCTACTCACTACCTGGCAGCCAGCTCCCTCCCAGCCAACTCCTACCACGACAATGGACCCAGGGGGAGAACGGATCTGCCCAGGGTGCAGCCACTGACCCATCTCTGTAAGAGAGCACCAGCTAAGGGGAGGGGAATCTGCAACAGGCAGGAATTTCAGCCCAGATGAGCTCTACAGTGACAAAGTGATCAGCTGGTTTGGGGCCTAAGTCTGATACTGGGAAGACAAGTGTCATTCTCCCCATTGCTCCCTACTCACGATAAGGTCCTGTGACAAGGTTGTCTCTCTCTAGCTCCCCACCAGGCATTTCACCCCAGCCCAGAACATACAGTCCCACTTTTAAAGCACTACCCTCTGGGCAGTCCCCTGTCCTAAAGCAGGGTGAGCACTAGCCCTGCTGCTCTCCCATGCATATGCCCAAGGAAAGCTCCTGCCATCCTCCTGTTCTGCCTCAGCCCCTGGACCTGGCACCTCTCTTATTCATGCATTCAGACTTGCTGACAAAACCACTCACCTGGAACAAGTGCCGGTTGTCAAGCAGGAAGGGCAGTGGGTCTTTGTCGTCTTGGGGGATTATTCTGAGCTGTTTTGTTCTTTAATTCTTTAAGCTCAAAGGCAGGATGCAGGATTTTCTCCTTAGAAAGGTGCAGCGTTAGCGGAGAGCTCTGAGCAGTACCTCCTGAGAGAGGAAAGGAAGACTGTAATATGCTCAGGATACATGGCAGAAGGGGTGGGGGAGTGGCATGTAGGAGGAGACTGAAAAAATCTTCGATGATTGCAGGAGACCAGAGGACAGAAAGCACCTGTCACCATGGTGTTGCGTATAGCCCATACTGGATTTAACGCTACCAGTGTTTTTGCATTTTCTTTCTGCCTCCTCACACAAGCTACAAAGAGAGTTAGCAGTAACAGTGAGCAAGGCAAGCTGTTGAATTACAACCACATCTCATCCCCATCCCACTCCGACTCCGCAGTCTGTTCCTTCCGTGAGGGTGGCTGCACGCAGAAATCCGTCCAGCAGCAACAGCTGGATACCCTGAAGGGGCAGCTCCTTCACCAGTCCGGGTGATCCAGACACACCCCTGTGGTTTGTCCAGATCAGCCCGAGCGGATGGACATGTGTCTGTGCCTCAGCCGAACCGCTGCCATTTCCCGTTGGTCCATTAGGCAAGTCACAAGGAGGAATCAATTCACTGAGCGTGCAAAGGAAATACGTTAGCAATATAGCTCTGCCAGGGAGCCAGACTCTGCTTTCAAGGAAGCGGGCAAAACTTCCACTGTCTTTACTCATTGATCACATAAATATTGATTCCTGCTGCAGTTTCTTTGATGGAAATCCTGCATTTCAAAATTTCCACTAATGCACTATGCCAAAACCACAAGTCAAGTTGCAGGTGTGAGCACCACACAGCCAGTGCTGGCCTCTGAATGGGGCAGAGTGAAAAATCATGTCCAAAAAACAAGCCCCAGCACCAAGGCTACAACAGCACCTCTGTTTCTATTCCTACAAGATAGATGACTCACAGAGGACATAGCAGCATTTTCCTGACAGTAGCCTTCTTCATTCAGATGGCTTTGCTGTGTGCTCCAGCTTCAGCATACCAACTGCGATGCATTGTGTCTGCAGCTAGAACTTGCCCCAGAGTCTGAACTCATCCAACAAGAGGTAAGTCAAAGCCGAAGTGTCAGACTCATCCGACAGAGAGTCCTGGAACAGAAATCTCCCACAGTCCTACGTCCCCATCAAACTCTGTGGGAAGAGAAGACCTAGGCTTCTTCAACTCAGGTTGCAAAGAGCAGCTCCCAACACCAGCTGGCTTTTTGCAGACATTAATCATAATTTAGGTTGGACCTTTAAGATCATCGAGTCCAACTGTAAATCAGGACAGTGATAACTAGGACTTTGCTGGACGGGCCATTTGGAGCCTGGGGTCTTGACTAGTTCTGGCATTCTCCCTTGTTTTAACTTGCTCCACCTGCCAAATCAGCATGGACACAGGCCGTTGCTGCAGCAGGAGACAAGGACACACTGTCTGCACCCGAGAAATTGCTTGGTCTTCACGTGACTCGGTTGCTCACATGTAAATGGAGGAAATGGCACTAATCTTCCTATTGAAGGCTGCACAAGTTCAATGAGGTCTCAGGTCATGCAAGTGTGAGCTAGGGACTGGAAACACAAGCCCTATACCCTGCAAAGTTTCAGTCATCTTTCCAGCAGAGCATATATTGCAATGGGCTACACAAGAAGATAATTTTATTCCAAAATGAATGTCTCTGCTTATGGGGAACAGACTCCAGCACTCTGCCTGCACTGCGCACCCAAAACACCCCTGCAGAAGTGCGGCTGAGAGCCAGTCCAGCCACAGAGGGAAAAGGAGCCGGATCGCGGCAGCGCAGCCTGGTACACGGCTGATCGTTGCTCCTTCTGCTGGGTCCACAACATCAGCTGCCAGTGGGGCAGTCCCAGAGAAAGGACATCTCTCATTCCTTGTGCCCCTGCTTCTCCCAGTGGCTTAGCCAGCAGCTTTTCTTACAGAAGTGTACGCGATTTCACTGTTGGCTGTCTGCTGGAGGCTTGGGTGACCTGCAGCAGTCAAGCGCGTTCTTTGCCTGGACAAGTGCATTTCTGACACTACCCAGAGAGGGGCAGAGCTGCCACACACTTGGCCATCCCTCAACCGCTGCACATTTCTCCCCGAATCTACCTTAGGGAGAACTGGTTGGCTAACAGTGAAAATTGTCCTTTTCCACTTCCTATGCCTGAAGTTCAGCTTGGCTCCTAGAATCTGTACTAAGTCCTACCCAGGTTTTAATCCCCAGGTCAATACCCCAGGCCTTTTTTAGCCATAAACTCACAGTGACAAACCTTCTCCTTCAGCCGCTTTTTCCGTGTTTCATTTCAACTTGCACCTGTGGCAATTTCCAGACACCTTTGAGCTATTAAATAGGACACAGAGCAGCAGTCAGAAGCTATGGAGTAGGTGAAGAGCTCTGCTCCCTCGGGATGGAGGTGTCTGATGCCCAGGCAGAGTCTTTCCAGGGTGGAGCAGTCCTTGGGGAACAAACCCCATGGTGAGCTAACCCCACCCAAGTCTCTCCTCTTTCCACGACTGCCAGGCACACTTGATCATCCACATGGCCATGTGATCCTGTAAGTTATCTACAGCAGGTAAACGGGAAACTCGCATTGTCACCCTTGAGGCAGTGAGAAAAGACATGACAACTGCGCCTCATGCCACTTAGTCACCTTAGAAAGGGTCTTCTGATGCCATCCTTGCACAGCTGTTTGAAGATAGAGGAAGGGCTTGTTGGGAAACAGCCTGAAATAGCTTTCCCAAATCAGCTCCCTGGTGATTTTCTCCACAAAGCACCTTTCAAAATGATTTATGCTAATTTCACAAGTAGACTAAAAATGCTGCATAGGGACAGGGCAGTTTGTTTTGCACACTCTCTCTTTAAACATGCCCTCAGTCTCTGCCCCACTGGGAAAGACCTCAGTCCTAAAGAAGTAAAGTTCTGGGCAAAGGGTTCATGAGGCAGATTTTCACAGAGGGTTTGTGTGTCTAAAGAGAGGTTCGCAGATCCAGTAGAACAACTCCTTCTTTAGGATCTCTTTGTTTTTTAAGAGAGACATTGATTATCTATTGGGTCTATCTATTTTTAAAGCAAAACACCTAAAGATGGGCTAAAAAACCCCACATGTGAATCTCTGTTAGCATGCAGTTATGGCAAATTCAGTTCGCTTTGCACAACCTGGATGAGGCATTGAGGCTGCAGGGTTGGGTTAGAGAAACCCAAGCCGATGGCTGTGTCCACTGTCCCATGGTTTCACTGGTTTCCAATAAGCACTTATCGCATTAGCCTATTGAAAGGGCTCAATTTGCCTGAACTGCTGAAAAAAAAAACAACATTAAGGAGCACACTGTAATGAATCGCAGGTGTGAGTGTGCGCAGCCCTGTCACCTGAACATGCGGATGAGTGGGAGGATGTACACGAACCATCCTTACCTAGATGTGTCGTAGGAACATGGGTGTTTTCTGTGTGGAAAGCCACTGGAATACTCCCAGCTCCTAATTGTCGTGGGGAAAGATGTGATTTTCTTCTACGTTAAGCGATCCTTCAGCCCTTCCTTCCCTGGATTTTGCAATTCTGTGGTCTTGTTCTCCTTGTTACAGTAACCTTAATTTGGGGGTTGGGATTAATTTTGTATCCTGCACTGCTGGCTTGGCCCAGGGAGCAGAGTCCAATTATGCAGCTGTGACCTTCATTCCAAGTTAGCAGAGTTTCTGCAAATGAATCTCCTTTGTGTTTCACAGAGCTGCTCAAATAATGGAATTTCCTCCCTATGGGAAATGCCAATATTTCAACATTTATTTTTGCCCTATTTTGGAACAAAAAGTCAAAATTTCAACTCTTGCAACACATGAAGTTCAGGAAAATTCAGAAATGTAAAGAAATGTTTTGGTTTGGATCAGACTGATATAAATCTACTCCCACATGAGCTGTAATATTTCTGCGTGTGAGTGCCTCTCATGATAATTCTTTTACCTCGTTGGATAGACTGCAGCTCTCACGATACTCTGCAGTGTCCCCCTGTAGCCAAGCTGCTATGGTGCATCATCCCCGATGCAGCCTGGAGGGTGAGCAAAGGCCAAGGAGCACAGGGCCGGGAGGGCTAAAAGAGAAAGAGCATGCGATGCAGTTCTCGCTGACAGCACCTGCCAGGACATTTTGGTTAGAATTTCTGATAGGACAATGAAACGAAGAAAGCGATAGTTAAAAAATGGTATATTTGATGACAAAAATTATAAACCCAAATTTTTGCCTGGGTAACAACAAATTTTGCCTGGTAACAACTGATGAGTGAGACAAACTTTTGTGAGCTCCTGAAGTTTCTGTCATTCAAAAGTGCCCTCATTTTCTCCTTGGTTCTGCTGAGAGTGTACCTGATTGAGACGTTTCAGACGATTCGGATGTTTGAATCGCAGCTCATGCTCCCTGCTTCTCCCAGGTGCACAGGGAACTTGTGCTGCACATTCCTAGGGGGAGTTCTGCTTCGGGAGCTTGTGTGATTTGTTTTGTACCATCTTTTTCAGAAACCTGTATATCACTATGTACACTATAGTGCAAACTGCAGATGCCGCAGGTGGTTGCTCTGGTGATGCCTAACGTCTTAAAAAGCCCATTTTGTCAAACTGTTTAACAAACTTTACTGACACTTCCACTAGAGAATGAATCCCCTGCTCCCTCCCCTAAAGGTTGTCTGGTGGGAACTCACCCACATTCCCCCAGCATGACAATAGGTGTGAGGAGCCATTTCCTTTCCATCCCTGCCTTAATCCACCTCTGACTCTTCCAGCCCCAAGCTTTTCTACTGGCACTACGAACTGCCTAGCAGTTGTTCTGCCCAATGTATTTAATAATAATTTAATAATGTATTTAATATATTTAATGTATTAAATAATATCAAGAGGCTTGATTTAGGTTTCATGCCAAACCCACATTCTTTCTAAAGACCTTTTCTTGGCTTGCCTTATTGTATTTCTACATTTAACTCTACCCTATTTTATATATTACCCATGACTTGGGAACGTAGCTTTCTTCCATGGTTTGTGCAGCACAGAGACAGTTCTAATGCCCACGTAGCACTGTCTTTTCATTTCTTTTCTTCCCTGAGCAGACTGCACCTATCCTTCTTTCCCACCACCGCTCTGCCTCCTGCACTCTGTGCTTGGCTGTGCTTTCTACGGCACACACAGCTTCCCCAGTTCTCTGACTCCCAGGGTCTGCAGCTCTCTCCCTGTTTACTGTTGCCGTTTCCCTGTGCAGTAGAGTTTCAGCATGGACGCTAACAGGCATCAGCTGCCTGGTTGTCTATTAGTACAGGGTTTGTGTCCTTTGTTAAGATGGCTGGAAAATCACTTTCTGCTTCTGCAGTAGATGTGATAAAAAGCAAAGTACCAGAGCTGTCTCTCCTATGCTCTGCTGGCATTTCAGCTCTTAACCAACTCTTTACACATACTATGAGATGCTTCTTTTTGCACTGTGCCAAATTGGCTGCTGTAAGGACAGATGTGCACTGCAACCTCGCAAGTGAATTCACAGCAGGTAGAAGCATTTCTCAGGGCCCATCTTCACACACCACTTGAAGCACTATAGAAGGCATGCTGCCAGAATGAGGGATGGCGTCACTCCCAGGGATTGCCCTTACAAAGATACTATTTCTTATTGAAAGTCTCACATGCAAATTAATTCAATGAGATTATTTCCTGCTGTGGAGAAGGGTAGTGTTCAATACAGCAGAAGACAGATGTGCCTTGCCACAGCTGCTCTGCGAGAAGGGAGAAGCCAGGGTAGATATGATGGCTGGGCCCTTCCCTGTCCCTTTCTCTACACCCTTATTTCTGAAAACCGCTCTCTGCCCAGCGAGAGGCAATTCAGACTGGCAGGTTAGCTGAATGCCCAGGTTAGCTGAATGAGTGAAATTAGCGTGATCTGTTCTTACCCCTTCATCTCCTGCCTTGTCTGATCTCACTCCATTCGTTCTGAGTGATGCTTTTCAAGTAGCGAGGCTCAAATCTGAGGTGGTTTCTTCCATGGTCCAAGGTCTCTTCTGAGGATATTCACTTTACTGGGTTTTTCTCACTTTACCCTTTCTTTCCTCTGCTCCCTCTCCAGCAGCTCTTTCCTGCTGCTCTTCCCCAGCTCCCCAGCCTCCCCGCTGCCACAGCTGGGTGACGATGGGGCAACCAAGACTGGTTGGAGAGAAGGGAATCCCACCCGATTTCAGAATGCATTGGAGTTTCAGGAAATACAGAGTGTTAAGTTGGAAGCAATCACTCTGGAACAGTCTCTGGCCTGAGTGATGTTAGCAGGCCCCTGAGAAGCCATGGAGGGGGAAACTTCATCTTCAGTGCGGGGTGGTGGCATCCCGTAAGACAGCCATGGTAGCAGGAGGGCAAAAACTGAAAGAGCAGCTGTGTTGAGAGGAAGCTGCAGAGCTGCAAGTAGGGTATACCCTATTGTTTGGCTGCAATTTTTATGTAACTAAGCAATACGAAAATAGTAAACAATATTTCATGGAAGCAGCAGCAGTCCTCTGAACACTAGTGGACACAATTATTATTTGTTCTGAGCGTGGTTTGTTTCTGCAGATGAGACACTGCGATACAGCACCTTCATGTACACCCTGCTCCATATTAATAACTCGAAATGTCTGAACTGGCAATTAATTACTTCAGAGGAATGGCTTGCACGGCTTTCCAACAACAGCATGCAACTTTCTTTTGGGTGTCCTGTATTAGTGAGTTGTACAAATTGGAGAAAGTCAAGAAGCCTTACTGTTGTTTCAAGTAGCTTGCTCTGATACTACTACGGGCTAAGTCTGCCTTCTCTGAGCTGGGAAAACAGGATGGAAGTGCTTTACTCCTGCTGCTCTGATGATATATTTGTCCAAATTTAACTTGGCCCATTTTATTTGGCATTCTCCACACGGTGTTACCATTGGCATTGTGCTCTTCCCCAACAGCTCCCAATGCTGTATATGTGTATATGTATTACAAGGACAAAAGGGACCAATTGTGATCATCTAGTCTGACCTCCTTTTTCAGGACAGGAATAGCCCTGTGTTAATTAATTTTCTTTTAAGTAGAGTATACTATTTAGAAAAATTTCTGAACCTGCATTACTCTCTTCTAGTGGTGATGAATTCACCACAATTCCAGGCAAATTATATAAGCCTGGGTCTACCTGACCCTGGAAATTATGCATGATAATTAGGAAGAAGCAGTCAGCTGCTGCTTTAGAGGAACTGAACTGAACTTACTAATGTTAATGGTAATATTGACATTGACACATCAAAAGGCTGTAGCTGAATCAATGTGGATACGCAAACACTCATGCATACAGCACCTGCAGACACAGTCTGAGAGGTTAAAATGCAAGTGAGATCTGGCATATGAAAAGCTTAGTCAAGGTGGATGATCCTGCAGCAGTCACTGGGACAGCAGCACCTCCAAGTTTCTTCCAGATGCCCCCTCAAATCGTCTCTTCCCTCAGCGTAAGTTCAGGTGGTTCCTCCTCTTCTCCTCCCAAGTGAGATCTGCTACTACAGACCCAAGTGTTGTGTTGACTTCTGGGGTCTAATTTTGCAATTTGCTTTCCATTGGGAGTCTATCCAGTTATGCACTGGCTTTCTGGAAGGAGAAGAATTCAAAACTACAGGACTTCAGAGAAAGCAGGGCTCTGGAGAAAATCTACACTCTTGGCTTTCCTTCACTGAATTGCAGAATCCCCTAAAACCAGCTACTTTCAGCCACTCTTGATGAACTTCAATTTTCTCAAGTTCTCTCTGGGAAAAGCAGGCTCTACCTCTCTCTTCTTGAGAGAATTTATTTCACTCTTTTTATGACACCCTTCTGTCATTTCTTAGGCTCCTAATTTTGACAGAACATCTATTCACCTTGGGCTAGAGCCTTGCCATAAGACGCCCAAGTGGAGAACTCAAAGGTTCCTGGATCCAGCAGGAATCTTCATGGCTTCCCCATGTGAAGCATCTCCTGGAATCTGTATCAGAAAGATACAGAATCTCCTCTTAAGGACCACAGGTGATATTAAATTCATCTCCTTGCCTATCTGCCTTTGTAGGCAGAGAATGGTATTTTGTATCAAAGTCGTATTCAGCTATGTGCCTATCTTTGGGTCTTGTCTAGTCAGCAAGATCTCTGCCAGATCACTCTTTCATAGGTGTAAGTACATTAATGCAGTGTTAAGTCAATAAACCAGCTGTCACATTAACAGTTGAATAGGTTGAGCTTCATAAGCTTTTCCTGTTACATCTTTGACCACTTTGAAGTATTTCAGGGGAAAGTATGGCCCTCCCTTCATCCAGTTCTCCAGAGTTGGTGTCTCAGTGATAGTAGTTTTGCCCCACTCAGTGCTACAGAAGGGTCTGCTGGGCACCCTTCACCCATCAAGACTGCACGGATTTGGTGCCTGGGTCTCCCTGGCACACGCAGGCAGCATGCACACACAATACTGGGCTGTGATTCAGGAGGTCTCTGTACGTGTGGAGGGTGCTCCAAGCTGGCTGTCCCCTGCCAGCATGCAACATAGCCACGTAAGGGCAATCACAGCGTACGGGATCCCTTCGGCCTCTAACCCAGCGTCCTGGTTTTCTCCCCATCCCCTATCATGGATCACAGAGCAGATGGGTGAAGCAGTGGCCCCACATGCCTGTGGATGTCAGGCTGAGCTCAAGCAGGCATGCAGGGCCCAAGTCCTTGCACAGAGAAGCTTGGAGTGGTGCTGGCTGCATGTTGTCAACAGAGGCAACGCTAACTGTCTCACAGCTCATTACAGAAACTGAGCCGAAGGGAAGGCACGTTCCCAGCTTATCAGGCCACCTCCTCTGTGAGCTCTCTGATCTACTTTTCCAGTGATTGTTCCTGACCTAGGAGAAGCCCCTGAGAAATCTCACAGTTCATAGCCTGCAGCTAAATGGGCATCCGCAAGCAGCCACGGTGGGGAGCCGGGAGAGTGGCACATGCAGTCTGACTAACCAGCTGGAAAATTCCACTCCTCTTCGTCGCAGCAGACCATGCTGAAGCACTTGGGAAGCAAACCTTGCCAGCGGTGTGTTTATCTGTGCGCCGGGCTGCTGCTCTGCTTTGCTCCCATGAACTGCGCCACGTTTGCCAGGATACCTGCACTATCTGCTCAGCCCTCATTTAGCACTGCGATAAGAAGTAGCTCTGGAACAGTGTCCTGCCTCCTTTGCTCTGCTTTATAATTATTTTTTTTTAGCACTGCTGACAGTCAATAGGGAGTGACACAAAGGGTGAGGCTCCAGGCGGGGATGCCAGCAGAACTGACCTCTCCTCTAGCTCTGGCCAAGCTGAGAACAAGAAACCTGTTCCTCTTACGCTTCCAGTCCTTGCACCTCTGCTAAGTGATCAGCTCTAGACAACCTCTCCTCGCCCCAGGTTAACACAAAACCTGCTAACTTGTGTAAAATTGGTCAAACAACTCACAACAATCTCTTCTTACTTAGAGACTATCAAACCATGAATGAGAAAGTAATACTAATAAATGCCAGCCTTTCAACACTGAAGGAATCCTGACTGGCTGAGGATCTGAAAGCGTTCATGTGCTCCCAGCTCCCATCCCTCTCCCTTATTTGTGCACATTTTTCCCCCTTCTTGGCACATTCCCACCCACGCACACGCTCTTACCTTCTGAGTTTGCAGCTGTGATCACTGTAGGTTTGTTTAAACCCCCATTAGGAGGTGATCAAAGTCTGTGAGTGTCTGGGCAGAAAACCTCATGCTACAATGTCACTCAGGTCACCAGCATACACCCAGTGCTAACCCACGGGGATAAATCCCATGGGAATTTGACAGCTGTAAATCCTGGAAACTATGCTTCACACTTTGAATGTACTGTTGCTGTTTTCCTTGCAATACTATGCAATGAAATAATACAGAAACCTTTGGATTCAAGCAGCCAATCAATAAACATTATTCAGACTTTTTTTCCTGTAACAGTCCTAACACATGGAGTGTCTCGCTTTGTAATGGCCACAAGGCACCCCGCTGCTTCCGATCATAGGAGGCACAAGGAAATGCAGAGCAAGCAGCTCCACAATTTTCCGAGGGACTGAACATCCACCTTGCAGCAATAATGTGCTCTTGGTGCTGACAAGAAGGCGAGCGAGGTGCTGGCAAGAAGCACGCTCTGAAGGATTTTACTTAGGTACTCAGTAACAAGGTTATTTAATAAGGCTTCAATTCCATGATATGCTTCCCCTTAGACAGGTTTTTAGATGTGTATATAAGTTTCATCCACATGTTTAAAACGTTGCCTCAAAAAAGACTTGATGGGGGAGGTCTGTTAGCACTTTCCAGGTCAGCTAATTTAAAATACGGTATCGGAAGAGGGACTAACATTTAAAGAAGTGATACTTGCTCAGTCTAACCAACATTTCCAGGGATCTAGCTCAAAAATTATTTCTTGAGTTCTGGTTAAAATGCTTATCTTGCACAGCCGTGGTAGGAAATGTGAAAGAGTAGACTGAATGAAGTGCCACAGTCGGTATCCCGCCTTTACTTACATGAAGCCGAAAAGCAAAGCTGCTTCTTGAAGGTCAGAAGTGCGTGAGCTTCTCTTCACAAAACCTGGATTTGCGTAAACTTTGTAAGAACAAATTATATTAGAGATATCCCATACCCCCATTGCCTATTCCTGTGACAATGGGAAATGGCACAAAATCTCTGACAAACAGAAATAAGAAAGAGTATTTCCTGGTATTTGCAAGTCCCTTAGCACCTTCCATGCTTCCCCGGACCAGGAGTCCTGCCCATATTTGGGATCTCCTGTTTGAATAACAAAGTCTCCATGCAAAATTGAGCAGCAATCTGAGTATTATCTTTACAGGGTTCTCACCATACCTTCACACTGTAGACCTGCAGTAAAGCCTGTGGAGGGCTCGGGAGGCAGGGGGGAGCCCGGGTTTGCTCAGGAACCAACCTCTGCCTGCTCAGGTTGAACAACAGGATCTGCAAACTCCCAGCTGCAGAGTGAAGCCAGGCACCAAGCTTGTGGAGGTGGAAGGAAATCCTTTGGAGAGCAGCAGTTAGCCACAAGCATCACATACACGGCTTGCTCCTTATTCCTTCTTGTGCCTGCGACTTCTGCTGGCCCCTGCGTGCGAGGCCCCGCTGCCGCCCCTCGCACCCGGCCGCTGCCTGGGGCCAGGCTGGGAGCCAGGGCCAGGACAAGCTGCGGTGGTGCACGGCTATCTCCTGGCGGAGCGCAGCGCACAGATAGCGGCAGAGCAAGAGCAGATGGTTGGCAGGGCTCAGACCCCGCTCACTTGCTGCTGGGAGACGTTGGGCAACAGCGCCTGACGGCAGCAGGAGCTGCTGGAGGGGAGAAGCAGAAAGGAGCCAGGAGGCCTGAAGTCAGGTCGTGCAATGCAGAGAGCTGAGGGAGACAGAGCTTGTCCTGGGGATAAAATTGACAACTGATAATGCTGTCCGCTATTAATGATGAAGCATTTGCAAAGTCAAAACACTGGAGGACTTTCTTAGAGCACACAGTTATGCACTGGGGTCGCTGGGAAAGGCCAAACGAGCTGTGTCCTGAGCCCTGAACACTCCAGTTGTGACCGGCAGCATGGGGATGGCGCTGATGCCGTGCTTGCTCCCATGTCTGCTGGCCCAGGCTGATCCAGCTGCAGAGCTCCTCACCATACGGTTGCTCTTGCATGGTGCTGTGTGGCATCCTGTGGACACACTGCCTTACTGGGAATGCACTCCTGGAACGCTCAGATGATGTTACATTGCGTGGTGCAATATATACATATATATCCCACATACCAATGTATGAGGATGTTGCTTATTTTTCTTTCAAGAGATTGACTGCTTCCCTTAGCTCAGGCTGCCTTGGCACCACAAGGGCCCCACTGAAGGCTATGCTGGGATCCTTCTAGAAAGGTCTTGCTGTCCAGCAGGTCACCAGTGGAGACAGACACCACATCTGACCTCCAGCTAAGTGTCCTGTCCAAGACAGTAAATATGGGCTCTGCAGCCAGCAGCTGCAGCACAAACTCCCATGCGCAGTATCACAGGGTGCTACAGGCAGAAATGCTTTTCAGCAAAAGTTTCTTTTCTCCTTGAGTAAGAATGATCACTTCTATACCTACAGTGAATGGTCACCTTAGAAAAATGCAAGAATAGTCTAAGACGCAGCACTGTTTCACTAGAGGAATCACCTTTATTGTAATATGCTTTTGAGAAACAGCTTTATAGATAAATGACTCTTCTTTTTTTCCCTGCCAAAATAATAAATATCTTACTGTTTTGTTCATAGGGAGTTATAAATCTCCTTACAAAGCAAAGTTTGGAAGTGCCCACGCACTCTGCGATGAATGCATTCACAAGAGCTATAGAAGATCTGGATTCAGAGCTCTGCTCCATCTCGGCAGAGTCAAAACCCATGTTTTAGGGGTGTAATCTAACTAATAGGCTATTCCAAGTGGTGAATGCTCTGGGTCCCTTGTTGGGTCCGATCCAGTTTGTGTAGATACTGTGTGGTAAAGAAGAGCCAGAGGAGAAAATTGAGGCAGGGCTGGCAGATGCCTGCAGGACACAGCACCGATTCAGCAACGCTGAAGACGCACTGGTGAAAAAATGCAATCACAGATGTGTACACTACGGACTTACTACTGGGGAAGCCACTGAGACCATCCCAGTTTGACTGAACAACTCAAAAATTCTTCTGTCTTTCCTCATGGGTGATGTTTTCCAGCTCTTGCCTTCTCTGGACTCTCCAGTTGTTCCACATCTTTTCTGAAGTCTGTAGCATCCAAAAGGGGTGCAGTACTCAAAGCAAAGCCTCTTAGGAGTGGTGATTAGAACTGAAAGCTTGCTTTAGCTTGCTTACTGGCAGCACTTCAGATCTCCTTAGGACCCTTTTCTTTGCAGCAGTGCCTCTTACAGACCACAGTGACAATCCTGTAATAGACCAGCGAGATGCAGGAATGTGCTAATTCTCAAAATCTCCACCAGTACTCTCAGCAGGACAAGGAAAGAAAGCTGAGATTTTTTGGTGTCCATAATACACTAATTTGTCTGACTTTTACTACACTTTGTATCACAGAGGTGCCAAGAAAAAGAAGGATGTGAAGGGCAGGTAGAATGAATTTGTTGTAACTCTAGAGAGGCGGTGGGAGATCACCAATCTTAATTGCTTCTCAGCTAATTTGCAGGAACCAGTTTCCGCAGACCTGACCTGCGCTGGGTGAAAGCCGATGGGGCAACCTGCCACAGTTACTCTGCACTTTTCATAGCCTGCCTTTGTTACAGCCACATCATTTGCAGCGCTCCTACCTCCATCAGGATCATAGTATTAGCAAGGAAGGGATGGCTCAGTTATTCAGCAGCTTTGTACTTCTAATTATTTTAGGCCAGTGAGGTATAAGGCAGTCAGCAATGCTGCTTCACAGAGAACAGTACCGGGGCAAGGCACCATTGCCCTGTGTCTTACACACCCTATTTTCTACTCGAGTCACTTCCTTTCTGGCTCTAGAGTTAACCAAGTATCAGTAGTATGGACCAGCTCTACATCAGCTTCCATAAACACACTTGATGTGGCTCTGATCTGCTGGGACCCTGAAGGACCCATTTGTGCCTCAATGTCCTCATCAGCAGAATGGCAACAATGATCTGAAGACCCTTTGTAAACAATGCTCACTTCTGCTGATTTCAAACAGGAAAGATTTGACTACTGGGAACTGATACTGGATTTGTACAGAGTATTGCTGTGAAACTCAATGTAAGGTTGTTTTGCAAAACTGAGGAAGGAGGTTCATTTAATTAACTATTCATTCAAATAGTACATTTTGGCCATGTTTATACTGAACTTTAAAAGTTCTGAAAGTTTTTCTGTTAAAAAAGATCAGCAAAAGTGTGTTCTTTTTGGGTTTGTTTACATCAAAATCCATGTTTTCATCTTTCAGGAAACTCTTTTTGTTGTACAGAGACAGTTGCCTCCCCCCACATAAACCTCACAACTGAAAACGTGTGTCATCCACCCTGGCACTTCATCAGTGAGTCTGCATGCTAGTGCTTAGCTTGGAAAAAGGTGACTGACCTTCCTTTAATCCGAGATGGCACCCAGCGAACGCGATGCAGGAGAAAACAGACTCAGATAAACAGGTGAGGTAGTTCATCTCCAGCATGTGAAGTGACACCCATCTGCATGTGTGGCTTTGGGAGGAAGAAGTGCTGCAGCTATGGGCACTGATATGTAAAGCATGTCACTTTAACAATATGGGTAACTGTGATATTTACTGAACTGCTGAGGTAAGGGCATCTTTGCTCCAGAATCAGTCGCTGTAGTTACAAACACTCTCCTCACTCTGGTCCCAGACAGGAGTGCAAAAAGCTGTGCTCGCTCTCAGGTGCAAACGCCTGCTGGGGTCTAACCCTGCCATGCCCTAGGGAAGCCTATTCCATCTTTCAAAGCCTTTCAGAAAGCTTTGGTAGAGCTGAGGGGCTCTTTGGTGCTCAGAGGTCTCTCATGGTCTCGCGGGGGCAGGTTGCAGAGGGGCGTCCAGTTCAGCTCCCTGAATAGTGCTGTTCTCTGGCAGAGGCGGCAAATGTCTCTGGTTTCTTAAGTTTCCACTGCTCAGCCCAGGAGCACAGGGTGTGTTTTGACCAGCAATATTTGGCATCACCCACGCTGGTCAATGTGAGGTGCCTGCATTATCCCAGGTTGCTGCTATGTCCCTGATTGGCCCCAGAGTAAAGTTTTAGGGGTAGGATGATGGAGAGAGTCCCAACTTGTCAGTGAGGTAGGAGTTTGCTACTCATCTTGTATTACTGCAGGAATCTGTCATTATTGACCATATCCCGTTCCTGTACAGCTCTGGTATGCTGATGTTTCTCCATAGTTTCTCCAGTGTGATGTCTCTTGGGTACTGCCTCCTATAACCTTCCTGGAGGTAAGATGTGCTGGTGCAAGCAGTGGCAGGAGCAATGTCAAGGGCGTTTTCTGACAAGCTGTCTGGCCCCTCTGCATCTGCCCTCTCCTGTGGCCATAAAGAACATTGGTTTGAGAAATGAAAGCAGGCATGCTGCCATCCTGGTACCTTGGGATCTGCCCCCACATCCTGACCTCAGCACCTCCAGTGCCCTGGCCCTTCGTGCTGTCTGGTGCGAGAGCATGTGCCCAGCCCACCCACTTCAGCTGAGCAGAAAGTTGCTGTGTCCATGCCTAATGACTCCCAGGAGCTAAACTGCATAGGGGTGTTATCCAGGGAGGGGTGTGCTTGGGTTAATGCTGGGAAGGCAGAAACACATGGGAAGTCTGTGCTGGCCCCTGGAGGGGTCCTGAGAAGGGCAAGGGTTGCTGTAGTTGGTGGTTACTATAGGTGTGGTGCCCTGCTCAGCTTGGCCAGGGGACCAAATACTTATCCAGAGCTGGAGTCAGAGCTGAACACACAGAGCCCCTCTAGAGAGGTCCTTAGCCAGATGCCTTTATCTGTGTACCTCATGCTCTGCTTACTTCAGATTTTTCTCTGATACCATAAGCCTAGGCAGGTGCCATTTAGAATAAAAATTGGAATCCACAAAATCAGCAATTTCCCAAGAAAGCATTCTAACTACCTAATCACAAAATTGTCATGGCAAAAGTCATGGTGGCTTATAACACCAATGAGCGACATCCTTAGGGACAGACACCGATTATGAAACTCATCAGCACCACACCTCAAAGCTTTTCTTTTGTCCTTAATATACACTACAGTTTTGAATGTCCACAGTCTATATTTCTAATTTTCCCAATTGTTTTTGGTTATCTTTTTTCAGTGATAGATTTTGAAGCCAAGACAGGCCTCGACTGCTTTTGTTACAGGGAAAAATGTTCCAGACTGCTAGAGAATCTTTAAAAACATCATAGAGGTAAAGACAGAAGACACCAAAGTTATTGACTGTCCGCAAGTGCACCTGCAAACTTGTCTGTTAAATCATTTCCCTGGAAGAGCCACCATTCTGATATACAGTCTTTGCAGACCTGAACCCATGCACTATGTGCCTCCAGATTTATGGCCTTTCTTTTGTGATCCAGTGGAACACCTCTAAACTTAGATGGGCTGAAATCCTGCAGTACCAGAGCAGGTAGCCATTCAGAGATGTTAAACAGAGAGGCAAGAACACAGTGAATTGTATGAGCATAGCCAAACCCAAGGAAGTGAAATTTTTCAGTAAGAAATAGGGAAAAATCAAGTGCTTGCTTCCCCATCTAGTGGTCATGTTCAGAAGGAAGAATGCTCCAGTAAAAATCAGCTGCTGGTCTCCAGAGGCTGGGGCTGTGTGCGTACACCTTTGGGAGTGAACTCTAGGATCAAACACCACAAATGTGGTCTTACATGTTTTTGCATGTTGATCCTATTCAGATGGACAGACAGTCCATGTCCTCTTCCTCTTCTTCCTGCACAGCTCATTTCAGTCTTTTAAGAATGAAAGAGAGTAAATATATCACAGAATCACAGAGAGGTATAGATAGGGCAGGACATTTTGTACTTTAACCTGCTGCTTGAAACAAGGCTGGCTTCAAAGTTACATCAGGTTACTCAGTTGAATTTGGTCCAGTCAAATTGGAAAATCCCCAAGGAAGAAGATTTACCACTTCATTGGTCCATATGCCAGTACTGCTCCACCACCTTGGGAAAGCACGTCAAGAAAACAAAGTCCTAGGAAAAAAAATGCTCTCCAGTCCTGTCAGAGAATGGGTATAAAAACTCCCTTTTTGCTTGCACACTGTGCTGGCTGCAGAGGAAATGCTGTTTGCACTTCAGCTCTTAGGTCGTGCCAAACACAGGCCCAAACTGCCAGGGTCTCCCAGCAATGCAGGGAGATTTCTAAATTTCTCTGTTCAGCTCCTGAACAGCCCTAATTCCTGAAGGCCTTGCTCACACCTTCAGGCTCCATCGTCATGTAGAACCCACACAGAGCTATGAGGACCACCAGCACACTGACTTGACTCCCCCACCAGTGTGCCTGGAGGGTCAAAGCTTGGGAGCAGCATTCATATTTCAAGTGAATCAGAGATGTGAACTACAGAGTATGAAGCCTTCTGACACATTTCTTAGTGTTTCTGAGTGGGCTTAGTTGCTCTTGCACAGATGCACTTTGCTGGAAGTGAGCCACAACTTGGAGTGGCCCAGCTTGCTTCCTCCGAGAGAAAACATGAGCTTTTCCCAGGAAGGTGGCTCCAATGATCCCCACAGTAGCAGTTTTAGGGCTGCGCCCACAGGTCCTGTGTTTTGGCAGGTCCCTTCAGCCTCTCATGGCAAACACCCGGCCCTCTGCTCTCGGGGCCTAGAAAGCCTCCTTCTTGTTATCCTAGACCACCATCTAGTGGGTGCTGGTGATCACACCACCGCGATGGCTCATGGAGACCAGGTTGCTCTTCTGAGCTGACCCATAAGCGACGCCTGGATGAGCAGGGCTGTGTGCCAGCAGGAGGGCATCTTCTAGAGCTTCACTCAGCTGGACTGTTTGTTACATGCAAAGCAATTAACACAAAAACATTCCACTTCATGTCAGTGGTGCATTGCTCCACGCTGTTACAGGGTCTGCAGTTGAACTTGCATACAGTTCCTGGGAATGCTGAATAAGCCCCATAATATTCTGTTATTTTTATAAGCCAGGTTCAGTTCTGCAGTGTGTTGAGCATGTGAGTAGCTTCACTTGTGAATCAATCCACTGATAGGACCTATTGATACTTTCACCATAGCAAGTATTTTACCTTGTATATTTTCCCACTGTGAATCCTTGCAGATGAGAATATTAGAAGGAACTGTATTTCATAACAGCCTGAAAGCCTTCTGAAACTGTACCAGATGCCAGGGAAAAGACAAGGTGTAGGCTGTGTAGGTCTTTGGTTCCTCACACGGGCTTCCTCAAAACTGTCAAGAGATAACCTCTTTCCTTACAGCTGGAGAAAGATTAATGGCTTTCCTTCCTCAGAGAAAAACCTAGAGCTCAGTCCTCCCTAAGTGGGAAATAAATGTTTCATAAAAAATCACCTGCTGACTTAGAACCTCTGAAAACATTAATGGTGGTAACCAACATCACAGTCATGTTGTTAAAGACCCTCACAACAGCTTATGCAAAACTGTTAGTTTCCAATGATGAACCACTGCCTTCACAGTTGCATGTGCCTTGAAATCCAGCCAACAAATGTGTTTTCTTTACTGTTGTAATTTCCAGCAAGCAAATGTTTGTAAATCTGTGGCTTGGCAGCTGTTCAATAACCTAATGTCATTAACACAGCAGTTTCTGGCTGAGGGTCATGATGCCACAGGAGGTCTCAGCAGTCACAAGAAGGCCCAGGATTCTAACAAAACATCATTCTGAAGTAGGTCTAGAAGACCCACAGAAATGGTCTGGCAGCTGGGAAAGCCTGTGACATTGGTCAACTTAGTTTGGCATAAACTCCTGCTGCTGTTGAAAAAGGAAGCTCTATCTTTCCTGAGGATACGGACCTTGCTTGTCCCTGCCAGCTCTCTTGTGCCACAAGGAATGAGTCCTCTGAGAAATAACCCCATCAGTGTACAAACAAGCTAAAAAAAATAGGCTTTCAATCAGATCAATTCCAGCAGAACCTGACTTACACAGAGTCCTGGATATGCTTCCCAATGAATAATGGCCACTGTAACACTGAAAATCATAGAAGTGCTGGTAGAAGGGACCTCTGGAGGCATCTGGTACACCTTTCTGCTTGATCCAGGCCCACCACCAACAGCAGACAAGGTGATATATCTACTGACCAACATGGTGTGAACATCTAGTGACTACCTTCTTGTCCAGGGCACAGGTAGAGCGATGGAGTTGGAAATGAGATCATGACTACCTGTGGTGCTGTCTTCACTCTAGGGCCTCTGTTTCTTTCCCTGCTGATGAATGCTTACAGCTATGGATCAAAATGCCAAGTGATGTTATTACTGTCATGCTATGGAGCACAACACTGTGTAAATCCTTCAGGGTCTGAGCTCATCCATATTACAAAGTCTCAGAAGTAGAAAGCCGTCAACCAGGGTGCATTGGGTTTTTTTTTTTTTTTTTTTTTGAGAGCTCAGCCATGGAAAAATATTTAATTTGTCAAAGTCATAGTGACTTTTAGGCCATGTCCCTTTAGAAATGCTGACCTAACAATAGTACTAATCAGAAAGTATGGCATTTATAGTATCTTAATGGCATGCACCCAAAATAGATTCTAGTTATATCAGCAAGTTGACAAGCTCACAGGGTACAGATAACTCTTGTAATTAATTTCTAAAAGTCACAGGAACTGTAAAGTTGGTGTGGGTGGAGTTTACTTTTTATTGAAATAATAAAGTGCCAGAATCACATTTATCCTGGTATTATTATAGACTCACTTGAAGGTAAATTCAATCAGAATCTGGCCTCCAAACTCTGTTAGGATAAAACTGTTAATTCTCCTGTCTCATGTTAATGATGCTGGAGAAGTATGGGCTCTAATTAGAACATGAATAGAGAACACACTGTGACCTGCTGGCTCTTAAGGTCTAGTGAGTGCAACTTTCTGAGGTATGTTCTTGCTAAATCACTTCCCTTAACTAGGTCACACCACCCACTATGCTAGTACCACGTATTCATTAGAGAAGCACAGTACAGTAATTCCTATAATTAAAGTTGCCCGACATTTCCATGATAAAAGCACATTCACAGTTTCTTATAGGTTTAACAGGCTTTAAAGCTCTGAAGTGAAATTTTCTGTACTGAGTATCTATATCAGAATAAGGGCTTAAATTCAAAATGTAATTATTGTTTTTTAGATACTCACATAATGGGTAATTACTTTCACACTTTTTCAGTATTAGTGTTTGGCTCAGTTTGTAGGACATGTCTGCTTTGGGACGGGAACTTAATTCCATAAAAACTGGAGCTAAGTCAGCCACATTGTATATCCCTGAAAATCACGGTTCTCGTGTGATTAAAGACATGCTACTGTTTTCAGCTAAATTCTCAGCAAACTGTCTGCACCAAATGTGATCCAGTTCTCCAGGGAAGAGGCACAGACAAGGTCTAGACCCACACACAGACTCAGGCTGCCGTTGGGACATCACACAGCTGCAGCACTAGTGCCCAGCCCTGTAAGCTGCCAGTGCACGGAGCGAAAATATCTTACAAAGCTGTTCAAAGTCTAAGGCCATGATCAGAGGAGATGGCAAAATCAGCTTGAAGTCAGCTGGGATCAAATAAAAAATGCTGCAGCCTAATGACCAGAGTTTCAGTAATATTGCCTGGTGCTAATTCCGATTTAGCAGCGTTGGTGTTCTCTGTCGGCTCGCCGTGACAACAGGTATTCAAAGACCTGACCTAAAGGCCTGGCTGCCGGCTACTTTCTCCTTGCTTTCTGCTCTGCCCTCAGAGCAGAGGTTCCTCAGGTTCCAGTACCTGCACCGCTGGTATGTGGCCCCAGACCACCTACCCTCCTGTTCTCTTAGGTGCTTGCGGGGTATTTTCTCGGCTGTCGTTAGTTGTCAAAAGTTGCATCTAGTCTCTGAAAAGTTGTATGTAGTCTCTGAGTGAAGCTGTGGCTTCACCTATCATGATGAAATTCCTGGTTTTTCCTCTTCAGGGAGCAGATGCAATGGTGCTCACTGAAGACTTAACAGCCCAACCTCCCTTTTTAGCCTCCTTACAGGTATTATGCATCAGGCTTTGCATTCAAATACTTTGTATTCAGACTCTGCACTAAACACAGAATAATTAATTATTATTAATTTCCTTGAATGATTTTCTCTGCCGTGTCCCTTTTATTTTAATTCTTGGATCCTCTCCAGAATTTAGATGCTTAATTCCCATGGAATTCAANGATTCTATGATTCTATGAGTTCAGCAGCCTTGAGGATCTGGGACTTCTTCTAGACAGACAATAATTTTCCACATCTCTTTTCCATTCTTAGCTCCAGAGAGGTGAGGTTCCTGCTCAGGCCTAACCCCGGTGTTTCTGAAGCCTTGCTATGTATCCTCCAGGTATCTGTGGATATCATGGCCAGAGCCCTGCCCTCAGAGACCCCAGGAATGACTTGCTCAGGACCACGCAGCATGTCGCATAGTGGCAAGTTAATTTAAGCCAGGGAAGGATGGCAGGACCCATCTCGGGTGAAAAGCAAAACTCTTAATGGTATTTTTCCTCTGCCTTAGTAGCCTGCTGAGTGGGAGGTTAAAGAGAGTCTTCTGCTGCTTAAGAAGTGCCCCCTTGAATGCAGACATGGCCTTCCCTGATCTCCATGACCTTATAAAGATAGAGCGTGTCTGCTCCGTGACATCAGCCAGCTTTCAGCTGCCCCTGACACAGCCCACTGGATCCCATGGGCTTGTGTAGGCTGAGAGTTCTCATGAGATTCTTGACTTGATCCTGTCTCTGTCTGAACCCTGTCTCTAAGGACAGAGGCCTGGGAGACCTCCTTGGTAGAGAGCGAGACAGAGACAGCATTTGATGTCCCTTGCCAGTATCAACTCCAGTTGAGCTTTGACTTTCCTAACACCATCCCTGCATGCTGAAGAAGTATTTCTATATTCCCCTTTAGTAGTCTGTGCTTGCCTGTATACATATACCCTGGAGGTATTTAAAAGACATGTAGATGTGGTGCCTAGAGACGTGGTTTAGTGGTGGACCTGGCATTGCTAGGTTAACGGTTGAATTTGACGATCTTAAAGGTCTTTTCCAACCTAAATGATTCTATGACTCTATGATTCTTTTGTTCATTCACAAGTTCTATGTTTAGCTGAGTTTGTCTCCCAACATACCTACTTATTTCCCTGATTGCTGGGACAGACTGCTCTTGTGCTTGGAGGAAGATGTCCTTAACGAGCTGCCAGCTCTCTCGAGCTCCTCTGTTTTTCAGAGCTGCTTCCCACACAACCTAACCTCACCTCACCTACTGCTGAATAACCCAAAGCCAAGTCTCTTGAAGGCTCTGTATTCTGACATTTGCCTTTCTCACTCCCCTCAGGATTTTTAATGCCACAGTTTCTTGGTTGCTACAGCCAACACTGCCATTGATACCACATCCCCAAACAATCCTTCCTTGGTCCTGAGTACCAGGTCCAGGAGGGCATCCAGCTGAAGTAGATGGCCTGCCCAGCAAGCGTGGTAAGAATTTGTCCCTAACACCCTTTAGAAACCACCTGGATTTTTTGTGCCCACTGTGTTGCTCATTCAACAGATAATGCAGCTTGCACTAGTAATCGTACAACTCCGAACAGTATTGTTTGCTCTACAGAAAAGTTCTACCAAATGCTGACAATGGACTTTGATTTAGATAGGTATCCTGCATCTTTTCTAAATGCCATTCATTTATTCTTACTAACTTTTGCCAGTCCTGCTGTTGTGCTCCTGATGGCAAATTCTCCTAGCAGCTGAATCAGATGGTTTAGATGCATGGTAGTTGCAAGAGGCACCAGGAGCCTGGCCCTCAGATTCCGCTCTACACTAGCATGGTATCTTGTGAGGGATATATCCAAACGATCAGGCACTGTGTGCGCTGTTCATACAACGTACCACCGCCTTGAAGCAATCATTAGGGTTAAGACTAAAGTTGTGTATTTCTCTGTATCTACCTCTGAGCTAGCTGCTCTTGGCTCCCTTACTAATGAGTAGAGACCCAGTGGGTGCAGTCAGGGGAGCTCAGATGCACTGACCAAAGCAGCCGACAAAATAAGGGGCACCATCAAGAGAACGATGAGAACACCATTGTGGTCATATACTACATTGTCTACGCTACACGGTGTCATTTTGTAGCCATATAAAGCCTTGGTGCACCTACATTTTGAGCAGCCTGTGCGGTTCTGGAGACGGTAGAGCTGGAAGTCACAGAGAACGGCAAAGATTGATCTTTGGGTTGGAGCAGCAGCTTTCCATAAACTGAAAGGGTTGGGATTCTTCAGTCTGGAGAAAAGGCTCGGAGAGGTAAGGCCAAGGCTTACGCAGCCACACAGTTAGCTGAATGGAGGATTACTGCCCAGTACATCCCGCCAGAGTGTAACTGTGAGAGCACTACGTGGGAAATCAAGGATCCGTTTGGTTCATGGAGTAAACGTCTGGGTCCCGCAGCCATGGGGGCTCGGAGGCGGACCAGCGGGCAGGGCCAAGCAGGGAAGCAGGAAGATCCACGGGCAGCCGCTCCCAAAGGCCCCAGCCGAGGGTGGCGGGCGCTGGGGCCCTGCACGGGGAGCGGGCCGCAGAGAGCGATCGGGCGCACGGGGCTCCCCATAACCAGAGGGGGGCGGCAGCCGGGCTGCCCGCTGGAGCCCGACCCAGCCGGCACCGCCGACACCTCGGGCCCAGCCGGGCCGCTCTGCCCGGCCGCAG
>VZTL01027074.1:10006-29314 GCA_013400535.1 Scopus umbretta | reverse complement strand
CTCGCGGGGCGCAGGCAGCCCCAGGCGCTGCCGGAGCGGGCAGCGGGCGCTGCGCTTCCCTGCCGGGGCAGTTCCGAGCCGCTCCGTGCCCCTCCTCGTCCAGTTGCTTTTTGGGGTCATTGTCCACAACCTTAGGGCTGTTGTAAAGCTCTCCTTAATTCCCACTCGTGTTAATCCTTCTGCTAGCTAAGGGAATAATAGAGGCAGTTATGTAAAACTGGGTGCAGCATAATTATATATATACGTATAACTTTCTAAGCTGAAAACCTCTGAAGTGAAGGGGCAGCGGTTTCATTTTTCTCTGAAGAGGGTTAGGGAAACACGGGCTGTGCTACTGTAGGATTTGGGTATTCCGCTCCAAGGCGCGGAGAATGTTATTTAAGTGATGGTGGGCATCAACAGTTTGCCTTTGAGAACGGGTGACTAACGTCCCTCAAAGTCTCTGCAAAACCAAGTTTGCCCCAGCTGTCTCTGTTGTTTCTCTTCGTTCTTCTTGGCTAATGTAAAAGGAGGGGAAATGCCTGGAAGGAGACAAATGAAATTGTGTGGGGCCCCTTCTTTCAAGATTGTTTCTAACACTTGAACTCTGTACTGGTGGCAAGTACAGTTCAGATATTAACATTAAGCAACAGGAAGCAAACATCTATTGTAGGTGTAGCTTTTGAAGATGAAGTCTACAAGCAGCTAACCACATAATTACACTTAAGTTATTTGACAAATCCTGTGATGCAGCATGTCTTGGGCTGTTGGCTCCCAAACTCAAGATGAGCTGTCGGGGCCCAAAGAAGCATGATAGGTGGTCTCAAGAATGGTAGTAAGTAATCAAATGTGTAATGACTATTTGTGAGGAACTTACTGACAGTATGTAAATACTGTCGTTATAATGACCTTAGAATAAATTTTGTTAGTTTATTGTTTTCTTTTAGTACCAGAAATTTGGGAATGGCTGTCTTAAGTCATCCAAGCCCCTCACTGTATCTCCCCATTCTGGTGGGAAACATTAAGCCCAGCAGTGAATTCCAAGTTACCAATATTTATTGCATCTTTTGATGCTGACTTGTCATGTGTTTCTACCCCTACCTCTATATTTCTGCAGAGTCGTGTAGACTGTCTATGGAGGAGAAAAAAAAAAAAAGTTTGGTGCCATCCTTACTTTTTCATCTGATCTTCCTTTCTCTCTTTTCTTTTTTTTTTTTCTTCTTCAGACCCTCTCCTGACTCCAGTGACTTCCCTCACCTGCTAATCTCTTTAGTTTGTGCTTGCATCTCCTTCCAGATTTGTCATCTTCATCCTTTGCTGTTCTGTTTCTTCTTCCAATAAGAATGTGGTATATAGTCTTACATAAGATTAAGCAAGATCAGCTTGCTTCCGAACTATTGTCTCTTCTGCTCGTTCTAATACCATTGGCTGCATTGTCTGGTTTTAGTTTTCTTTCCTCTGGTTCCATTTTTGAGGTGTCTGGTCTTTGTATACCAGTGCAAATACACATACTTTCTGGAATTGGCATCCTTCTGCTGAAAGTCAGTGGATTCCATAGTCTTTCTACTTGCCTTATTTGCTGTTGCTGACATGGCAGTGATATTCTCAGGTGACTTTGATTGTTTTCTCCTCATTCTCAAATACATCAATCTGTTTTATTTTTCCAGTACTGTTGATTAATGTTTTATTTCCTTGTGCCCAGATATTTTCACTTGAATATAAGAAGTGACTGTTTTGGTACTGATAATTCTTTGATCTTCTGCTTCATATCGATCTTCTCTTGTTTGAATTATTCAGTAGTTAAATGTTCATGTTCACAAACCAAGCATGGTTAAAACAAAGCTCTTAATATTACTTAATCTTGATTGATCTGTACAACAGTGTTGTCTCAATCATACTTCATTGTGAGGTGTGAAGCTAATTATTTTTTGACACACAGTAGACACAAGTACCTAGAAATACGTTTCAGTCATTCTTGCAGATTGTTTTTGCTTACCGTGTTTGAACAATAGCTTTTCTTGTCTGTTCATGCAAGTGAAACTCGCTTAGACTCTTAGCTGTTTGATTACTGCAACAAACCTTCTTCTGGCCTTGAAAAGTGCTGTTTTGCATTGTCTCTGTCCTTTCATCTCTACTAATGCAAAGGTCTTTTAACCTGTCACTTTTACCATGGCACCCCTTTGTTTCAATTTGTTCATTGTTTTTTCCTTTTCCAACAGTATATTCATTGTCTTTGCTGTCTAGATTTTGATGTCTCTCTTAGCCTATTGTCTGTCTTAAATCACCACTGAGATGTCATTCCTGCCTCCAAGTAACCATTCTACCAATGTCCTTTAAGCCTTCAAACTATTTTAATGGCTGATCCTTCTGTGATGCATTTCTTCAAAGCTACAAGCATTCCCCTCTAATATTCTTAGAGCTACTTCATTTTCTTCTTTCTAATCATTCCTTGAATTTTTTCCATTCAATTGTCTTTCCTTTTTCTCTAGTGAGTTGGTGAAACTGTACACCTACCTCTTTGTAGTGGTTTGATGGCAAGCTGTATCTTGGCAGAAGAAGGTTGTTGGATTAAGGGGCCATCTACTGCAGAGAAGGGGGGTGAAGGATGAGGTGGTCCAAGTGCCACTTTCCAAAGAAGTTTGTACTATGAAGTTTCCTAGGAACAGGTCCTGGTCTTGGCATTGCCCCTCATCATGAGAGGAGATGAGCTGGTAAGCGTGGAGCTAATGAAGAGGAGGAGACGGTAATTTCTTCCTGGCTGTGTGAACTTTCATTGACTTTGTCACAAAGATTTAGTGACACTGTGATAAAGGCTTTGGGGACTGACATTGTGAGAAGTTTCATCATTGAAAACCAGGATTTTGGAACGGTAGGCACAATTGTTATTGTTACTATTGTATAATGATATGGATGGTATTATAAATTTTCTCTGAAGTCTTTGGTATCCTGGCTGGATCACGTCTTAAAATGGACACTTCACACATGTGGCAGTGAAGTGTCATGGAGAACTAGACAACTTCCCATCAGGCATTAATTCACATAAATCTGAATGCTTTTCTCATTAACTTGCTGTTAATACACAACTAGTAATTTGCTTGTATAAACTTGCTGCTGAAGCTGCTCTTTAGATGATGGGATCTCCTTGTGTTGAGAAGAAATTACTTTATCACCTTTCAGTCATTGAAAAGGTACATGTTTTTCTCAGGGCTAAAACTTGATGGCTTTCTTTACGTTCCCTTTCAGGAGGTGCCTGCACCGCCTGCGTTGGCAAACTCTCCTCTTATGCACCAAACACAATGTTTTGCTTTAGGAAATCGCTAAGCATACGGTTCCTAATTGTAACAAGTTGACTGTGTGTAACTGCCTTAAACATACAGAAGACAAGAGAATCAAAGCTGTTCCTTTCAGAGTAAAAGTATCATTCCTTTGCCAGACTTGTATGATGCTGAGGTTTCCTCTGTGCTGTTTCTGGGTTTTTTTTGGTTTGGTGGGGTTTTTTTTGGGTTTGTTTTGGTGTCCGTGTCCCGTCCGCCCGCCCCAACTGTATAATTCTACTTGCCTTACGGTAGCTTTCAGAGGAAGGTATGTTGTTACTTTGAGGGGAAAAGCTGGCACGCACCACTGACATTTGTAGACCCTGTCAACAAGATCTTTTTTTCCCCCATGGTGATTTACTTCAGATAAACTAGTGGATGCAAAGATAGCCTGAGTGATTTGGTTTGGGTTTTTTTTTTGAGATGTCCTAATAATTCCCACCTAAATGCCATAAAGTACTATTTAATCTATAAGATAGAACTGTGTAAATAGTTTCATAATTTTTGCTAGCACTTTGGGAGTTCTTTTACAAATATCTTATCTACATTGGAAAGTAGTTGGGCTGCCTAATGTTTTTCTTTGTCCTGTCATGTGAAAATAAGCTACTTTTTTCCATTTCTGATTTGTAACATTTGCTATATGTGAAGTACCTGAGCTGAAGTAGTAAAATTACCTAATGCAGAGGGTAACTTATTTCTATTAATGCCACAAGGGCTTGGGAAATGAAATAACATGTGCTCTGCAAACACAAAAGGTTTGTGCCTTAAGTATGGTGTAGGGAATTTTTATTTAATCTTAAATATGTAAAAGGCATTCTACCTTCCTGTGCCAGCTATGGAAGTACTGTCTGGAAGTAGCCTGCTTACTCAAGCTATAGGAGACAAAAAATTAAAGAGTTTGAAGGTGAACACGAACATCAGATTTTTACTTCATAGAAAACAACTTACCAAAGTTTTGAAAATGAAGCGGAAGTATCTTTTTTTTTTTTTTTTCTGCTGTCATTTATATTCACTGTGAAAGCACTTGTGAAGTCTGGCTATAAATGATCCAGTCATGTTTCTTGTACTTTCTGACATGAAGTATGACTGGACTTTGCTTGTTGGGTCTTTTTTGGAGATCGGCTGTTGGTGTGGTAGCTTGCACACTGCTTTCAGTCTATTCGTAGCTATTGGAAGAGAGTCTTATTTTGTTATCAACACCTTTAGAATTTTACAGTGCCACAAATTGCCCATATCTCTTTTAATATGTTTTTTTATCATTATTATTCTGCCCTTTATAACTTAAATAGTATTAAGGTGAAGGGGAAAAAAAAAAAAAGCCAAACATCTTTGTAGCCTGAGTGGCTCAAGTAAGCATAATTAACCTTAACTGTGAACTTATATTTTTCTTGACCCTCAGATAAGCCTTTCATAAGCAATAAATTACAACTCTGAATATTTTTAGTGAGTTAACAACCTAATTGATGTTCTTTTTTTTTTTTTCATTGTTCACAACACTGATCTACTTTTTCTCTCAGGTGATGTATTATAATGAGTTAAAGTCAGAGCAGTTGTTCTCAACTTGTATGCTTTTAGTATTGAAGATTGCTTCTTCAGATCCAAGCAAGGATTTGCTTGCCTGGAAGTTTCTCAGTTTTCTTTCTGCCTCTCATACAGGTTTCCTTGTAGTCAGGCACGATTGCATTTTGAGCATAATTTGGAGTAAGTTTAAAAAGAAAATGAAACGGGGTAGTTCTTAGCTTTAAAAATAAATTCACCTCGTAATAACCTGGCTACAGCTGGTCTGGTGAGGACTTGAGCGTTATTTTTATGACATAGGGCCTGGGTTCCTTCTGAAATCTAAAGATTGATTTGAGTCACCAAGATGGTTGTGTGACCTGTGAGGAGAGGCTGAAGGAACTGGGCTTGTTCAGCCTAGAGGAGGCTTCAGAGAGGCACATTTGGAGGTTTCCAGGGTCTATCAGGAGGTTATTAATAAGACAGAGCCAGGCTCATCAGTGGTGTATGTTGGAAGGACAAAAGACTAAAGGTGAGAGGTGGAATGTGATACTCAGACTGGATAGAGGGAAAAGGTTTGGGTTTTTGTTGTTGTTTAGGTTTACCACCATCACCACCACCATAAGGGACAGTCAGGCAGTAGAAGAGATTACCCCAGGAGGCTACTCAGCCTCCATCCTTGGAAGTTAAGACCAGACTGGATAACCTGATGAACCTGGTCTGACTTCATAGCTGACCTTACTTGGAGCAGGAGGTTGGACTAGAGACCGCCGGTGGTCCCTTCCAGCCTGAATTATCCTGTACACTTAGGTAGAGACACAATGGTCTTGGTGGCAAAGGAGAAGAATGCTTTCTTGGCCGTTGTCACTGCTTTGCCATCGGATTTACTCTGTGAGCCTGGTAACTATACAGAGAAATGTGCCTCTGCAGTGTACCAGTTGTGTGCTTTTCCTCCCCATTTTGTGCAGTTTTACCTTGTCTTTTCTTTATACGTATGTGGCCTTCAAATGTGGATTCAAAAGGGATGTGGTGTTTGCATCTATACACTCAAAATACCCATTGGATTTCTCAGTAATGGGTCATTTCATCCTGCAATGAAGGTTTAAAACTTTGTATTGCAAAAATAACTATTGTGGCTGCTTGAGATGCCACCAACTGGGTGGAGAGGTAAAACAAGGCCATGTTTTGTCTAGTTGCAGGAAACAGGTTTGACATCAGAGTTTGGCACAGCTACAAGTGGTTGTGATCTGAGTTAAAAATCTCACATTAAATAGCATATATGACTTGAAGATGATACCTCTGCCTGAGCCATTTAGTACTTTCTGTTTCTGTGTCTTGGTTTCCAAGGCTTGCGAAGCAAGCTGAGTAGGTTTAATGGTATGTACATTTTTCCAACAGTGCATAGGGCATATATTGATAGTTAGTGACTCGACAGTGAACTATGTTAAAGGAATTTAGCCTGTGAAAGCCAGCTCCTGAGGCTTTTGTAATTACTTGTGCAGGTTAAAACGTCTGAATCTTACGAATAAACTGCAGGAAAGAGTTCTGTGGATTCAGTCATTTTTCAGGCTGGTTTGACAGCCTACCACCATTCAGAAGAAACAAAGTGGTTCCAGATCTTCAGACTGGGGACTTACTGTCTCTATGGCAGTAGTTACTGAAGGTCTGCTTTCCTTATCACATGCTGGGGCTTTCTCGGAACACATTTACTGAGACTGACTTGGTTAGAAAATTGACATTGCTTTTCCAGCTCCTTGTTTTACCTTGTTTCTGCTTGCCTGTCTGAAGAAAAACCAAGTCTGTTCCACAATTTTTAAGAACTGTGTGCTGTGTCTATTCGTCTCTTGGGCAAAGGAGAGGTTCTCATGTTTTTCCTTGTGTTGTACCTGAAGTTTGAAGTTTGGGATTTTTTTTTTTTTTCCTTCCTTTGTCATGCTTTTTTTTCTCTTTAGCTTGATGACAGTTCTGTGGACCCGACAGATCCGTCTTACTGTAGTCATCCTTCAAACACCTTGGTGAAATGGAAGCATGCTTCCTAAGTGAGAACAATCACCATCCAGCTCTGTTGGCTAGTACAAATGACAGTGTAATTCTTATTTTGGAGTAGCACTTAATAAGCTGCCATGCTCACCATGAGGGGGGAAAAAACCCAACTACCTAACATACGCATTTCTGTTCTACAAAAATAAAACCTGTTGTGATGGTTTTTCAGCTAATAGGAAAACATGGTTTGTGTAAGTGCTTTTGTAGGAAAAACATTAAATACTAGAAAGCTCTTTATCTAGTACATAAATGCATTCAAAAACCTTAACTAGGAATCAGAACGCAGCTGAAGCCAGGCATTGGAATGGGAAATTTGGCACTGGAGTTTTTTACCAAGTGAAGTAGTGGATGATTGAGGGCAATAATATTTTGCTTTTAATGTCTTCAATAATTGATGCATTTGATGAACATGTTTCCTCAGCACAGCAGAAAAATATGCAGTGTTTAATGAAGGCAGTCAGATTAGACAATCTAGTGATCCCTTTTTGCCGTGGGCTAGAATTAGGGAAACATTTCCAGCATCGTGGTCTTTTTGCGGACTTTAGAAAGGACATAGTGAACAAGTGCTCTCCTGTAAAGAACAGGCCTGACTAAGCACTGGTGTAGTTGGTAGCCCTGAGTGCCCGCTGTCTCATCGTTGTTCCTGCCAGATACCATCATGTCAGTTGGTCTCACAGCCAACAAGAATAATAGTGAGGTTCCTAGATCTTGAGTAGTAGAGGACCGTGTTCCTTCAGTGGATAGAAACTCTCATATGTTGCACAAGTGTTATCTTTTCCACCTTGACTAACAGGACTGGTCATAGTTTGTTTTACTAGTTGCTTTTCCCAGCCTCATTTGCCATAGCTGGACACAATCTGGAATATTTGTTTTTTTAACTCTGTTTTCGTCTTTGGTTCTTCCATCCAATAAGTTGTGGGTTTTTTTGTGAGCTTTCTGCTGTTCTTGGCACCTCTGTTCTTTGTTTCTGAGTACTCGGTTTTCCATCACCAGACTCTATCTCCAATTTATCCTGTTCCTTTGCATCAACTTCTTTGGCTCCCAATTCTAGTGTTTTGCCAGCCATTCCATGTTCCCTCTGCACTTTGCATTGTTGTTGGATCTGCTTTTTTATTGTTTGCTTTCTTCTCTCTCAGTACTTCAATCCTTTATTAAGCACTAAATAGACAAGTAGTTCTTTTCTGTTTCATCCTCTTTGGTATCTGTGGAATTTGGTACAGGACTCTCTCCTATGTCGTTCATTACACAATCAAGTTCTGCCTTCAGGCAGATCTCCAAAATGGAAGAACACTAATACAGCATTTTATTGCCTGGTTTGGCAGTCTTGGATAAAAGTAGTTTGGTAGAATACATGCTATTTGTTGCTGTAATTATAGCATTAATGAATACTAAAGTATACCAAACATGGTATAAAGAAATGAACATCACTTTGAAGTAAAGGATTTAAAAGCTTGGACCTTACACAGTGGAGCTTGCCACAGGCAGGTTATACTGAGGACAAGGGAATCAAAAGGGATCCCTGGCTTGTTTCAATGAACTCTTTTTGCGATACTGTCTTTTTTTTTTTTTTTTTAAGGTGCAAGGTAATTCTTCTTGACGGCTTTATATGTCTTTATGGCCTTTCAAGTTCTACAAGATTTTTTAAAAAATCACATTTTAAAAAAATGTTTAGTCTTGTTTAAGATTGAATAATTGCAAAGGTGGAATTTTTGCAAAGAAATTCGTAGCTCTCCCCGAATCACATTGTTTCACAGTGGTCTCGCTCTGAAGACAGACTTAAATGTTGTACTCATCTTGAGCCCTACAAAGCATTGCTGACTGCATAATGTGTGTGCAGTTTCTCTTCAAATATAACTGACGTACAAGGTGTATCAGTTTGTTAAACTCTCAAGAAAGCTCACTTCTTTATTCCCCTCCTCCCCTTTTCTTGGTCGTTAAGGACATTGAGGTAGTTTTGAGGCCATTAAGGACAATGGAAAACGTACACTTATTCTAGAAATCATTCCGTTCTTGAAGACTAAATGTTGATGTGCTTATTTAGCAAATAGTGTCCTGCTAATACTTGAATCGGAACTTCAGGCAGAAAGCAGATGTGCTCTTAAATTATGCAGAAAAGACTTGTCCCTCTGTAATCATATGCATGGAACACTTGGTTTAGATTGTTGACCTGCAAATGTTGAAGATATAGAACCTTTCTAAAGGTTTCAATGATAATGAAATACAAGCATAATAAAAGTGTCAGAGTTAGGTGACCTTTAAAGAAAGGGGTATGTGGGTTGCTGAGAGTCTGCTAAACTCTCTTTGCATTAATGTGTTAGTGTGGGAAAGGCAAAGCCTTTGCCTGCAAAACTTAGATGTGTTCAAAAAGTAAACTACTGCAGCAAAGGGCCTTTCCTCCTGATGCACCTAAGAATGGTAAAAGTATTGTTTTGAAATAGAGAGATTTGGAGGGAAAAGACAAATAGCTTTCAGGTATCAGTTGTACTGTTGTTCTTAAAGCACTCCTTTTTCCTTTTGAAGATCAAGTCCTTATAATTGTATGTTACCAGGAACCAGTGGAAACAATTTGTGTAACTGAGATTTAACTGGTTTAGGGATTCATTGTTGGTAAAAGCATCACAGAACACAACGTTTTCATATTAGTCAATAATGAATGTGGTTGGAAAAAACCCAATGATTTCTCTTTTTACAGAAAAACCTGCCATTGCTCCACCTGTCTTTGTATTTCAGAAGGATAAAGCACAGAAGGTAAGGAGATGTTGATATGTTTGTTTGTTTGTTTTGTTCTGTAGCCCTGACTCATTCCATGGTGAGCACCCGTTTGTATTATTTTGAAGTTGAAGATGGACAATAGAGCATTAACATTATCAATGGGCATAGGGTGAAGAGGTACTAGAAGGCTAAAAGTGGGAAGATGTATGATGGTGGCATGAAATGGATAGCTCTTCAGACAGAAGGTGGACCAAATCTGGGAGAAAAAGTATCTTCAAAGCTGTATATTGAAAGGAACAGGTGGCAAAGGAGTGCTGACAGTTGCAGTTGCATGAGAAAACTATAAAATTTCTTTTTCTGATAATAGGGTTAAGACAAAGCAAAGAAAACCATGATCTAGATCATTGCTTTTCACCTCAGTATATTTAATGTATCTCGTATCTTTGGTTAGTAAGGTGTGAAGTGTCTAATTACCTTGGAAAATGGTAATCCTGTTCCCTCACCCATCTCTCTGCCCCTGCCATATGTTCCTGTCCCCTGCCTTTGGGTCTGCGGTAGCAGTTACACAGTGTTGAGGTAAGTTGGAGCTGTGCTGTAATCTGCTGGAAGGTGTTCTGTGGGTGAGCTTGTTTTGAACCGAGAGGCTGGTAAAACTCATCCTGTGGCTGCAGAAGGAGTAGAGCTCGAGAGAGAAATGAGAGTTGAAGGAAGGAGCAGGACCTTCCCTTTTGCAGAAATTGCTATTAAATTGAAATAGATGTAATGGAAAACCATGGCCTGCGGACCTAGTGCCAGTATAGTTTGTGTTCTTTTTCACTTTCAAAGTGATGCACAAAAAGTTATGGATGAGTGCTAAGGTGTAGTTGTCTGTCCCCCCCCAACAGTAAGCCTTTCAGTTTCTTATATTGTAAAAATATTTTTAGTAAGAGAAATTGATAAGAACCTCAATATATTGTGATTTTTAGTTCTGCCTTGCTAATGGTAAAAGCTGTTAATGCTTGGGGGGAAAAAAAACATCAAGGCTACCCTTGTTTCAGCTGAAGCTGGTGGGGAACCAAGAGAGTTGTACTCATGTACACGAGTCACTTTTTGTTGAATCACTGGATTGTTATATTATCTGTGCAATCGGAAAATCTTCTCAAATGTTTGAGTAGAAATACTGAACCATTTTGCAGTTGGTAGCTTTTCTTTGGTTTGGAACAAGTGCCAGACTCAAGCTTTCTCATGGGTTTAGTAGGCGTATTCCGCAGCAGGAGTTTGAAATCTTTTGTCAGTTTGGAAAGGATTTAAATCTGCCATTCTTTTAATATTAGCTAATCAAATTGCATATGTCTTAAAGTAAATCCTTTAGAGAGGTACCTTCCAATTACATTTTTTGCAGTGACCATTTACATGTACTTTGGAACAAAGGGAGTGCTAGCATTTGTGCTATCAGTTTGGATCATGTTGTTTCCTTCTAGGAAACAGCTCCAAATCACCCGCTGTTGCTTAGACTGTTCCTGAAGCCCCTTCTGAGTCGCACCATGGTGAGTTTTCTCTCCAGGCGTCCTTTAACCTGACAGTGCTTCCACACTTAGTCTGGAAGCAGTGATTATAGCAATGTGCAACGCAGGCAGAGCGACGTGGTCCTGTGTCCTTCCTTTGCTGGCCTGGTCCTTCAGTGCTAAGCTGGCAGGTCTTGGGCTCTCAAGTTCCTTCATGTTTGTACCCTCTGCTTCTGCACAGAGTGCGTACCACCAGTGGCCTGTACACAGTGCTTGCCTTTGGTGTTACGGTGTGCAAGCTCCTATGTTGGGCTGTGAGACAGAGCTGTTGCACTCTCAAGAAAGTATTTGTAAAAAATCTTAACGTGTCTTTGGGCTGGCAGAAGAGGATCCAGGGTTCCAGGGAGAGGGATCTGTGATTTAGTCTTCCCGTGCCTCTGAGGATGCTGAGGACTATGGTGATGCTGAGTAGGCAGCTGTGTGCAGACAGCCTGTCTGGTGGGGTGGAGGGACTGTGTGCGATGAGGCCGGTGGGCGAGCCAAGCATCTTGAAGGTGTTAGAAATGAGTTGGGAATTGACCCAAATACTAAGTGGTGGTGGTGCTGGTGCTTGAGAGGGGGCTAGCCACAGTCAGTATGGGTGTGGAATTGGTCTAGCTTGGCTGCAGAACAGGGCTTGTTCCTTGAAGCAGATCATGAAGAGTCTACCAGTGGCATCTGTCACTTGGTTGCCAATTTCCAAGGTGGAATACATCTAGTAACAAACATAAATGCTTATGTTAAACTCTGTAATGTGTGGAGGTGTACAATTTTCTTAAAAAGGGGGAGGGGTGGTGGGTAATAATGATTTTAGTAGCTTATACTATGTGTATTTGAGACTGGAGAAGGAGCGAGAGAAGCATTTTATTGAATGCTTCAATTTTTATTGAATAAAGGGCCAAAGCCTGCTTGTTGCTTGTGCCAGTAGCTGGTCTTTGTAGTGTTGATACAATAGTAATAGAGTCAGAATATGGCACTGTCAGCCAAAAGTAACAGCCACTTAATATACATTGTATATATCAGAACCTAGTGTTCAGGCCAGCTGAGTGTCCCTTTAATCAACTTAATCAAGAAAAGGTGACTGGGGTTACACACTGGTTGAGGCCTTTCACTGTGTTTTTGGCAAGACTAACAGCTAAGTGTTGCAGTTAACTGTTAACTCCATTCCTGTTTCCATACAAAGTGTCTGGGTAAGTGCATTGGCTGCCACAAAACTTTATCCTTATTAAAGTTAACAAGGAAAATCTATTAACAGAGGAGTTTTTCCTAGAGCAATGTTTTGAAGAAAATGCAAAAGTAAGTTCAAAATAGTTGACAGACAACACACTTCTAAAGTAGTAATTTCTCTAAGTAACAATTAGAATTTAGCAAAATGTCTGTCTATTCAAGTTGGCTTTCTTCTGGAGCTGCAAGCAAAGTGTTCATGGAGGCTTTTCAGTGCCACCACAGCAATCTGACAGTAAGCTGAGAGTGAGAAGGCAGCATTGCACTCTCTATTCAATTAACTGTCCGTGATGGCTGTTCAGATGTTTGCCTAGTGCTCTTCTGCATCAAACAGGACATCCTGAGCAGAATTATTTTGTTGCACTGTCTACAGGCCCTCTCAGTGTTAGGACCAGGTAGATATTGTTCAGTTGTCTTAGCTGACTTTTCTGCAGCTAACATTGCCTACTATTAAGTTAAAGAACATTATTTTTTCTAGAAATCTTTACTTAAATTTGTGCTTGTATGATGTCAGACATCTGTTTCTCCATTAGAAGTTGGAAAATACTCAGCATGTTGCAGGACAAAATGCATACTAGTCTGGAAATTAATTTTTTAACTGGTTGTTCCAGCTAAGGTTGTATACAGTTTAGTAAAACATCAGAACCTGCAGTTTGTCATGATTATTTAGAGGGGACAAAAAGTGCATGGCATTCAGAGTGATGCCTCTTAATTTTACTTTCAGTAAGGAGGTTCTGGTTGTTTGCTTTCACAGTTAAAAAGACAGGATTAGTCTGTCTGTTCTGACTTTCATAATAGATGTCAATTAATGGTGGATGTAAAGTTGGTTGTTTCCACATTTGTTGAGTGAGTCTTCATTTCCATTGTTTTCATATCTCCGTAGCTCTGAGAACTATTTTTATGATGTGTGAAATGGAGATAGTTCTTGCAAATCCCTGAACGATAGCATCCAAATGTCTTCCTTATTTATACACTGCTATTCATTGTTGACGAGCAGAGCTTCTAGTGCTGACACTTGTTGGAAAACTGCATCAGCTTAGGAAGACTCATAGCTGTTGAGATCTGAAAGCAACATCAAGTCCCAACCTCACGACGTTAAGTGTAGACTATTACTGTTACTCCATTATCTAGCCTGATAACATATATATGAACTATACTGTGCTTTCCATAGCACTTGTTGAATTAAAGATTTCAACTGATAGATACAACTTCTTCTATAATTAATTTTTGTCACTTGTTAGACTTTAGTCATGAGTACTACAAAAGATAGATACTCAACTCAGATTTAAAAAATACTTTTGCACTTTAAAACGAACCATTGTCTATTATGTAGCTTCCACCTTGTCCTCTTCCCTCCACCAGCCTGCATTGGGGAAATGGTAGAATGTAGAAAAGAACACTTTCTTTCTAGCTTGTTATATTACTAGTTTTGATCTGCGTACTGCTTTCTATAGGTGAATTGGTAGTGGCGAGCTTTTAAGCATGGCTCTGAAGGAAGATAAGTTACATGGTATTTCGGTCACGTCCTATACCTCAGTGGTGCTAGAAAATGATGCAAAGAGTTTAAGGGGGTAACTGGCAGCTGGCTTGTAAAGGTAAAGGGGTAGTTCTGGAGCTAACAAGGATTTTTAGATCTGTCATCATGGAGTTTTTAAAACAGATGTGGAGTTGTAAAAGTGACTTAAGGTATTAGAAAGACTGCATTCCCATGTAGTCTGGTGAGCAAGATCATGAATTTAGGAAAGATAAAGTTGTATTAGACCATACATAAAGTAGGGGTTGGTTGAATTCCTGGTTTGATGTAGTGTGATTAGGAAATGCCTGGCTTTTGGTGGTTTGAGGAGGTGGATGATTAGAAAATGTTTGTGCTAGGGGCATGACTTGTAGGTTTAGGATGGTGGCCGAGAGAGAACTGTGGAGGAAGTAACTTGTGTAGGGAGAGGCAGTGATATCTCCTTTTCCAAGCTCTCTTAGCATCGTTAGCACAGCTGCCAGGAGATTTTGTTAGGGAGACTTAGTTGAACTGTGTTGTAAGTCAATAATGTACTTCAGGAGTTAAACTTAATGCTTAAGAGTTCATAATTGTGAATATACTGCTACACTGCTGCACTTAGAAGAGCAAATAAATTTGGAGAGGACGGTTGTGCAAGGCAAAGCTTAGAGGAATATAGAGAGGCTGATAACATCAAAGGCTACTGAGAATACCAACAAGAGGTGTCCTCGGCTCTAAGCAGGTAAAGATTGTGAAAATATATCCTGGAGTAGTCTTTTTGGGCCATTGGATATGGGTGCTAGTTTGGGGAAAATGAGGAAAGGAGCATGAATAGCACAATTTAGATGTGGGAGGAAAAACTGACCCAAGAGTGTTTGTGCCAGTCTTCACAAAAAAGGAGTATTATTTCCTTGCCTATATTTGGTGTTCTTAGAATCATGCTAATCTTCACTTTTATGTTTTTTTTATGTCTCTCCTTATTTCCTGCAATGCAGAGGAAGCCAAATGTCCAAGTAGACTTTTATGTATTTAGTCTAGGTGTGTTGTTTTTGTGTTTTAATGAAGTAGATGTTGTTTGATCTGGCTGAGAAAGATGAGTTTGTGTAGGTTGCTTCCTAACATTAATATCTCCACTGATCTTTGCTGTAGTATTTACAGGAACAGATTTCTGCCAAGTTCTCCCTAGAGCTGTACTTGGAAGGAATGTTTCCTCTAGAGAAGAGGAGGCTCAAGGAGATACACCAGTCATCATAGGCATAAAACATTACAGCAAAAAGGAAGAGAATGAACTGTTCTTCCCAGCTCCAAAGAATTTTGAACAAGAACTTAGATCAGAATTTATGAAGTTAAGATATTAGAAAACACTTTCAATAGTAAACATGACTGAAGACTAAAATGAATTTTGAGAGCTTACAGTTTCTCTTGGATGTGCCTTTTTGAGAACAGCTGTACAAACTTCTATCTGGAGTAATTTTGGTTTGACAAATCCTTGAGGCCTTTATTGGTTTTGTCTGCCATGTCTTAAACCTCATACAGTTCACAAAAATTCTGAAACTTGCAGTAGTTTTTGTTCCATTTAATGTATTGGGGTTTTTTTTAAATACAATTTTATGTATTGACCTGGCCAATAAATTCTCATCTTGGCATCAAATTTTTCTGCATAGAAGTGATTAGCAGTAATTGTTGGTTTTGGTTTGTTTCTTTTCTGAGTCTTGGAGCACATATTCTGGTTTTGCTTAGGACAGAAATCAGATTTATGCCAGAAGGTTACCTTGCTCATTCCACTTTTTAAAATACTTGCCACCTATTACAAGAATTACTAAAACCTGATGCATGTTTACTTAACCTACTTTGAAATGTTCTAAACTGTATTGATGCGAATTACTTGCAAAATAATTTATTGTCATTTCCACTTTTAAGTATCTAGCACAAGTGTGCGTTGAATGTTCTTGCCTCTTCTTGCATTATTAGCAATTTTATGATATGTACCTAGAAGTTAGCTTAAATTGCTGGTAAGGCTCCTTTTTTCCTTTGAATTTCTCCAGTTGCTTGCTGAACCCAAGCATGTGAGCTACAACCATCCACATGATCCTCTGACAAGGGGTTCAGCAGGATGGGCTTTTTGTCTCTCAGTTTTGTGTTGTTTTTTTTGTAGCTGTTATAGCCTAGTTTGATTTGGTGCCTTCCAGCTCTTGCTCTGTGGGAGTCACTGCGTTGCCATCCTGTATGTCACTCGTGATTTCGTAGTTATATTCCTGCTCTTTTTCCCTCCAAATTCAGTGTACTATGGCTGAAGAATAGTAAGGTATTTAGCTATTTTTAAGTGGAAACACTTCCATACCTTCTTTCTATGTGTTATCTTGCTTCTTATAGACACTGAATCTTCTTAGTCATCTTCAGCCCCAGAGTCCACAGTTTCCTTATCACTCCCTGTTGGCCTCCAGATCCCTGGTGATGGCTGGCTCATCCTGAGGTTCATTCTGGCTGTTGACAAGGACTGTCTCCCCCACCCCCATTTCCTAGTACCGTTCTGGTTATAGCTTTCAGCATTCTCCCCAGTGTGGTTTTTAGGGTCCTGTCCTGCCCCCCCCAGGTTCCTCAAAGGCTGTGTGAATAATGGCAGGGTTGTCTCCATCACCTGTACAGCAGTCAGACTGGGTCTGTGATCTCTTCAGTCCTACTGCAGTCATCTCTTCTGTAGCGGTCTGGCTCTCTGGACCACTGGAGAAGTAGGAAATCTTTCAGCTAGGAAGCCAAGCAAATGCTGCCAGCTCTCTTCTGACCACCAAGCCGAAAGGCTGCAGATTCTGTAACTGTTGGCAAGGTGATAGAGGTTGAAATGTTAAAATGGTTCTGCATGTTTCCTAAAAACTAGAAACCTGACTGGATCAGAGAGACCTAAATTACCTCCCTTGCAGAAGGAGAGCTGCTGTTGTATGCTTGGCCCCGCTGTCCATACTCAGTGCAGATGTGCCTCTGGCCCCCAGATGGCCAGAGAAGGTTTGGCAGGTTTGAAGAGGTGTGGGGGAGAGATTTGTGTTGTGAGGTACATGGGGAGGATTTGGGGTAGTGGAGTGAGAGGACCAGAGGACACATGCAGTGTAAGCCATGAAGAAAAATCACATCGTCAGTGCTGCTGCTTGCATATTTGCTTTTGTGGTTAGTGTGATGCAGGTAACTTGTGACTTAATTCTCGTACTTTTTTTACGGCAGTGTCCCCTTGAAGGGGAAGAAAACAGATTGAGTGATGTTGGGAATGCTGTTAACTTTGAAAGTGAGGCTTAGCATAAAAAAGGGACTAGCAGTAATGGGTATAAAACCTCAAGCGGATGACTGAGGTGTTTACCCTTTGTCTTTCTGTATGAATAACATAGATATGTTTTAAGTCCTGTGGCCAGTTCCAGATAGCCTTTCATGCTGTCCTTCTGAACCAAAGAGGTAAGAATAGCAGAGTGCTAGACTTGGTTTAATTTTTGGCGACAAACAAAATGTTTAACTCTTCTCTCTTGTTCTGTGGGGTTTTAAGTTAGTGTTTGGGTCTGTTAATAACAGCTTCATATTAAAACCAGAAAATTTTGAAAATACAAAAATCCAGCTTCCCCAGCTTTACCTGACGTAGTGTTATCCCCATTAAGTATATTTTTATTATTTTGAGCTTTAATGGTAGTAATTTCTTGCAAGATTTAAGTTTCACTTGAGTAACTTTACTGAACTGAAATGAACTGGCTGATAAAATTGCATGTATTGCTGTCTTAATAATTGCTTCTGTTTGAGGACAAGTCATAGCTGAAGAACTTTGGGCCCTTAAGATCTAAAAGCTGCTGTTTATTTTTGAGATCGCTATTTACTCTGTTTTGCATGGACCTGGGCAATGATGAGCATTTTTAGTCTCTTCATTCTACTGAATGCTTTCTGAGAGCAAGCCAAGGTTATGTACTTAGTGACATCTTCACCTAACTGCTTGATTCTCCAGATACTTCGCCATAAGACGCCAGGAGGCTTGGGCCTACAGGTTGCAGCTGGGAGAACATCCTTGACCTGCATATTATCTGTGGACTATAATTTAGTCCTTTATTGCAATACAGTTGTTGAGGCTCAAAGCCTTTAACTTTTTCATTCTTCAGATGTGTGCAGAATATGGTAATGCTTAACTTTTGTTCAGCAAGTGGAGAGCTGCAGCATTAAATGATCCGAAGAAGTATAAAGAGTCTGTGGCAGAAGTTCAGTAAATATCAAATCCAATTAGCGTGCACTAGCTATCCCATCACCCCCCTCCTTGAAACACATATGCAAAGTTTTAATTTACAGAAGAAAACATTGGTGTTGCTTTTCAGATAATTCACCATCACATTAATATGAAAGGATTGGGTCTTGTGTGGATGTTATAATAATTAATTTCTGTGGAGAATTTTATAATCAACCCCACCTCCCTCAAATGTGGTCTGAAGAAGCAGTAAAGGACAATTATTTACAGTAATTGTCTATTTAATTCTTATGTCTGAATCTCGGGGTAAAAGCAATTAGCTGTCCTTTAGGCCTTGAGAGAAGTAGTAGTTAAACCCCAACAACCCCATGGCTGGCAAAAACGCTCTTTTGCTGGGGACACTGACATTTTTATCTAACTTTGAAAAAGGTGCATTTGCTCCAACTGGTGGTTTTTGTGGGGAGGGGAAGCAGCAAGCAATTCCTTCTGCCACACTGTGGAAACAGTGGAATTTAGAAAAGGATTAGCAGATCCTCTCACTAGGACGACTGCTCTCTCATGTTGCAGCCTTGCATTGAAGAGACGTTGTCTTTTTTGCTCCCAGTCCCCTGCAGAGCAAAAAGGTTTGTCGGATTCAGGCGAGGACCCCCAGGGAGAGGTTGAGCCCCCCCACCATGGTCTGGGTCACAAAGAATCAGCTGGTGAGCACGACTCTGAGCGCCCTGCTCCCACTGTTGCCTCAGTCAGTGCTACCCTGAGTCCCGCTTCTGAAGCCCAGCTTGCTCCTATTCAACAAGAACTGGCAGGGGTAAGTGTGAACCTACCAAGTACTTCTGCTGCTGAGGGGATTAAAGAAAAAAAGTCCCTTTTACTAGGACGACTCTGTTACTGTTAACTTTAGGTAGTGCAGCTCGCTGTCTGGTTCTTTGATCTCAAGTGTTAGTCCCCTCTAAGCTGTTGTTTCAATTAATAGAAATGAAATTTGTTTGGGACTCCCTGGTGGGTGTAATTGTAGAAGACACATCAAATATTAATTTTAAAATTTAGCATGTAAACTGTGTGTTGCTAAGGATAAGAGCTCTTCTAAATGAGTGAGAAAGTGGGTATATACGAGGGATTTGCTTCAAGCAGAGGAGGATCATTTATTCCCTCTGAGCCGTAACACTGCAGCTTGACAAAGTGAGCAGCTAATGCTCCATTTCTACTGGATATAAACAGGAGCTTATCATGCCAACCTGTAATGTACTTAACAGATTAAAAGCAGCAAGAAAGTTGTTTGTTTTTTTTTTTTAAAGTGGTGTTTTGAATTAAGGTACTTGG
>VZTL01027071.1:0-38434 GCA_013400535.1 Scopus umbretta | reverse complement strand
GTCAGCAAAAACTATTTTGTGCAATAGTGGGTGGAGAGAGGTTGTTGAGGGTGCTACTCTGAGAACACTTGAAGATTTTCAAATGAAAGCCCAGGAGAGACACAGAGCTGTATCCATGCCCTGACCTCAGTCCCATGGCACATCTGAACCTGAACTCTCAGCTAATAACCCCTGAGCCACTAAGCTGCCTTCTCTAAGCATGCCTGCATGCGCTGGGGAATTTTAGGAATGTGGACTTCAGCACGGTGTGGGATTGCTGCTGCTCACCCTCTGTGCAACAGAGAGCTTTAGAAGCTGCAGTGGGGTTGGTATTGCCATGATAAAACCCCATTGTGGTTGTTTGCAACATTCTTTGACTAAAGATTTATTTTCCCGAGTAAGGTTCCATTAGAACAGCAGGACCCAACATCAGAGAGCTGGAGAGAGGCCTCTTCCCTTCCCTGGCACAGCACAGCTTCACCCCTGTCCCTCCACCGTCCCCTCTCCCAAGGCCTTTGTTTTTAAGGCATTAAAACTTTACTGACTGGGATATCGAAGAGGCTGTAGTTAGTGGTGTATTGCTGCAAATTACAGGGGCAATTGATGTAAGGAGGTAGGAAGGGAAAGTCTGTGGGAGGATGGAACTGGTATCGCTGATGCAAACCTCTCTCGCTGTCCCCTTTTTGAAGCAACCTGGTCTTTAGCTTCCAGCTACTTGAGTTGTTCCTGTTGGAGGACGTGGGAAGGAGGTTTGCTCTTGACACATATGGGAGGAAGATAGGAACTAAGCTGGTGATACAGGCCCCACCACCTGCTTGGCTTTGTCCACAGCTCTGTGTGTCTTTGCCATGTGCGTGTCTCACACAGCAAGGCAGCCTGAGTCTGTGGGTTTGTTTTCTAGCAGGTATGTTAACAAGGGGTGAAGGAATGTACTCCTTAGTCCCCGTCTCTGCTTCTGGTGGATAGTAAAAGGTCATCCTATTTGCTTTGAAAACCTGCTGACAAAGGAAGGCAATGCAATTTGTGTCCTCAGTATGGCAGAACAACCATGTGACCAGCATCTCTGAAATATCCCAACAGCGCATCTTGGAGTCCCATCCAAACTCTGTTAGCACGGAGTTTCTACACATGCAGGTGTTCAGTGCCATACTTGATACCTAGGCAGTGAGTCAAGCTATTTGAGATGCTAAGTGCAGTATAAGAAGCAACCTGGACCCAAATGAGAACCCAGTGTGTAATTCAGGGGGAAAATGTAGGGTTATTTTTAGGATTGTTGCTATTCTGTTCTGCACCAAGGAGGATAATGCTCCAGTTTTGCACTACAGTTCAGCATTGTTCTGCCTTATTCCTGATTTCTTGGTCCCATCTATTTTAACTGGCAAATATTGGGTGCTTGAGTACCTCCTTTCCTGACCCTGTGTCTTCTTATCTAGGTGCTGGACAAAGCTGTGGTTTGAAACAATCCAGGGCTTGTGTTCTCTACAAAAGACACTTAAAATCATTCTGGTTGCCTTGCAGCAAATCTATTTCTGCCCTGCTGATGGCCTGGCTTGCAAGCTGAAAATGTCTGGATAGGATTTATTATGCTTTGACCATTAAATTTTAAACTGCTTTTGATGGTAGATGTTGAATCACTGCTGTCCCAGTTCCAAGCTCTGTGCACAATTTCCAAGTTCTTAGGAAGGCATTGTACCTGCCAGCATCCTGTGACAACTTCGGGTTTCTGAGAAAGACAACAACAAGTTACAGGGCTGTTCACAGGACAAGTGAGCAGTAGTTTGGTGAGGGATCCAAATTCTGGCCAACATCCAGGCATCTGTCTGGCTGTAGAGAGCAGAGCCAGGCAGACCTGGTACGGCTGTGATGTGAACGTGAAATGTTTGTATTGGTGTCTGGGTGCAGACACTCCATTGGGACACAGTGATTGAGTGGCTCTGTTCTTGGCTTTGTTCCTCCCCGATTGAAGCATCTTCGAAGCAGCAAGAAAACTGAAATTCAGTGTTTCAGCACTGAGCTGCTTACAGCAAGCTATTTTATTTTTGGACTTGTCTAATAAATACTGAACTGTTCAGTGTTGCCACTCAATGTGGCTTTGTCCCTTGCTGCTAGGAGCCTCTGCACAGGTTTCCCTTGAGACTGGCGAAACATGGCCATAAAGTCCTGTGACTCAGCGCACGGTGCAGGCTGCTTCCTTGAGCATGACATGAGATGCACACTCTTCTAGCTGAGGCTGTTGTCTCACCTTTGCCTGGAGAGCACTAAACCAGAATCTAATGTTTATCAAACGACTGAATAGTCTTAAAGTCCTTTTCAGCTACTTGCAAAGGCAGCTGTCGCAGGTGGGCAGGAGATGAATTCCTTGCCAAGGAGAAGGAGATGCCACCTTCTGTGTTGCGTGTGTTTGCAGGGGAAGTGGAAAGCCACCCAGGGCTTCCCACCCTCAGGCCCCTGCATGCATTTCACACAGCTCTATCTTCCTTACCGTAGCCTAGCACAGGGCTTTCCTGTCCATCAACAGGAGTACTGTTTAGTGTGTTTTGCTTTCTTTATCCCGAAGTTGACATCATACAAAATAGTCATCCAACACTAGGCTGGTGGGAAATGTTTGAGATCAGCATATCAAAAAAGGATGCAAAATTTTACAGTATGCCGTGGCAGAGCTTTCTGGAGCTTGTGCGTGACCAAAGCAGGATAACCCCAGTCCTCAACACAGTGTTTAAAAGCAGTGTTCATAGCAGTGTTTGCAGTGATGGCAGCTAGAAGCAAAGCTCTGGACCAGAGTAGCCAGAAGCTTAAAACTGGCTTGTATTTGGTAATTTTCCTCTTCTTGAAGATCTGTGCTCTCTAATTCTGGGGTTATTTCACTTCACTTACAGTGGGAGAAGCAGGCTACCATCAGTTGAGATGATACTGAACCAGGGGTTTAAGCAAACCCACTTTCAGCAAGAATGCTTTCCCTGAGCGGCTCTGCCTGTCTCAAGATAAGCAGAGGCTGACTTTTTCTCTGTTTATTCTCACACCTGTAAAGTTCGAACAGACCATTTTAATGGTGCTGCCGTATGGCTTCTTCCCATATTAGAAAGGAAGGTGCTGAATATGGACATCCCAGTGTGCATGCATCTGTCTGTCTGGACCTGTCCCATCAATTAAACAGGAGCTGACGTCATATTTGAAGGTCAGCTGTTTTATAACCTGATATTACCGTTTTTTTTCCTCTGGGTTTATTATCTCCCTCCAACCTGCAGCTCGGCACCATCTGGTGCAGGCACACAAGGGAGAAAGATTAGAGGAAAGTAAAGCAGCTTTGTTAGCTTCCCCCATTGCTTCCGATGTACAGAGGAGTCGGCAGTCTCTTACAGTATTGAATTTTAAGTGGTGGGAAGGGCTGGATCCTGTTAGCTGTCTAAGGGAGGCAGAAATAGTCTGTGCTTACTAGTGGTCTGTCAGGAAGTGTCGTATGATTCCTAAGGGACTTATTGTGGCCACAGAGTGCTCTTGGCTGCATTTTATTTTATATTTAAATAGTCTCGGGTTTTTATGACCTGTTTTTCCCAGCACCCATATTTTCCTTACTGTAAATTGCCAGAAGCACTCCTAAGTGAGGTACACACACAGTGCCAACCCAGACTATGGTCTGCTTTGGTAGTGAAGCGCTGTGAACCCCTGAAGTGCATTTATACCTGACAGAGCCACCAGACTGACATACCACAAGCATATTCTGACACACAGGGAGAGCTTCATTCTCCCTGATGGCGTCTGTCTGCACAGACCAAGGAGATGCATATGTACTTGTCCAGCCTCAGCTGACAGTGAAAACGCACCGGTTGTTTCCATTTCGTAAGCAGGATTGGGTTTTCACTGAAGCTTCGCTCTCTCTCCCATTCTCCCTCCCTCTTCTCCATCCATCTGGAGGTGTGATCGCTCTTTGCCCAAGCTGAATGGTGATTGTTTTCTGTAAAAGCAAAGCTCTCTTCTTTCCAATAATAAAATGATAATAATTCTGGAATGCTGATCTCCTAGGCCAGCAAGATTACTTGCAAACTAATATCTTCTTGTTTTGCTTCAATGTTGCAAATTTTGCATTGGGCTATTTTGAAATAAAATGTCTCTAGCCATAAATTAATATTTATATAGCTATTTGGAAAGGATGGCTAATTGCTGTGCACTGGTTGGGTACGAATGTACAAGCCGAGTTATGAAAACACTTGGCTGACTGTGATTCATGGTATGTACGTTGCACTGTATCATAAGGCATATAATGTGCATATAGACTCTTTTCTTTGCTGCTGTGTAACATTCTTCTAAACTGTGATTTAGTCAGGTCAAGGACGCTTTGTACAAATTTGTAATTCCTGGAGAGAGGGTAACACTGGAGTCTTTTGGGGAGGTTTATTTTTATTTTTACTTTTTTAAGAAAAAAAAAATTAGTTTCTAGCCCCCCTCATTATATAAAGAATCTTGAACTAACAACAGTAGACATTCAAAAGAGGAAGATTTATTTGGAAACAAGGAGGGAGGTCAGGGTATTCCAGTGCTTTATGTTTAGCTCCAATTTGTAACAGAAAAGCTGTTGATCACTCTGTCCACAGCAGTTTACAGCACATTTTGTTTTCTGTCTAGACTGGCTCAGTTTTCTCTATACCTTAGCAGTACGTAAGTTTAAAAAAAAAACCAAAACAAACTACTTTTGCTAGCTTGCCACAAGGGAAGACTAGATCTAGGAGATGCTGAAACGGTGGTTGAGGAGGGAGAAGGAAAGCAAATGGAAGATTTGGCTCTTTTTTGCAAGTTTGCTTGGTTGTGTTTAGGGCCCAAGGGAAAAGGAATAAGGAATTTTTTATTTTTCAGGTCATAAGGTGGCCTTTGCAACCTAAAATACTCCTAGACATAGCACTTTTGTACTTCTAGTGCTTTTCCTGAGAAGATCTCTCACTTCCCTTTTCAAGGGCAGCATAAGACAGCAGTGCTTGGCTTGGATCATTGTGAAATCCTCTTATCTGCCTGTTCTCACTTTATTTTTCTTCTAATTCTTGTCTTCATTGGTATTGAAAGCATGCAGCCAAGGTTGATGAGGACAAAACTTAAGCTATGGTGAGTCTCTACTTAACTCTTGGCAGCTTGTGAGTGAGCAAAGCTATTAAACTTCTCTCTTTTTTATTTGTTTTTCTTTCTGCCCAATGTAACAAGGAGTTTTAATCTGCCTTGTGAACAGCTGAGAACTCGGTCACTGGTCTGAAATGGTGTACTGTGCCTGGTGGTACTGAGCACTCTCCAAAGAGCTCGGGTTCCTCCATCCCTTAGTCTTTTCATCTGGATGTCAGGAGATGCATGCACCTTATAGCTACTGCAGGCAAGGTTGTACATGCCAGATTTCCAAATGTCAGGCTTCAGAAAAGCGGCAACATGATAGCTGGCTTTACTGCGTGAGATTTCTGCCCCAGGAGAATGTTCTGCTGACAGACATCTTCATGTAGCTCCTGGTGTTGCAGCCAGAGAGGCACCCACACTATCTGGTGAGGTCTTGGCAGGGGATGAACCAGCAGTACTGTTTCATCTGATACACATACAGCAAAGCTATCCCCTAAGCGTCAGGTTAATACTTGGCAGTAATACTTAAACTAGCATTTCATGTTGAAACAGAGGCTTTTGGTTTATATTGCTAGTACCCCTAGGAGTTCTTGGTTGGGGACAACCCTGTAGTACTCAAGTCTGTGCAAAGATTAATGGAAAACTGCGATCTTTGCTTTGAAGATGTCGTTAGGATATAAGCAGCAGAAGCATTTTAAGTAGCCCTGTGCTTTCTGCTACTTTGTTAGCTTTCACTCTCATTGGTTTGTTTTAACCACTGGCAGGACTGTTTGCAGTTGCTTGGTTTTTTGATTGCTCTTCTTTGCATCTCAGGAAAAATCCCTGCTGATTGTCTTTCAGGGTTTGTCTTACTTGGTTCTGGAAGTTCCCCTGTTGAGGAGCTTGGCAGGGGTTTGCTCACTGTCTCTAGCAATAATTGAGCTCGTTTAGTGAGTTATGGAGAATAAACTGGATTGATTTCCCTTTTGCAGTCTGGACTAGAAAAGCTGATTCCCTTGGTCTGCTGCGTGCTCAAGGCCACAAGCCAAGCTGCTATCAATTTTACCTTCTTCTCCTGTGAAATTGCTAAAGAAAAGGTGCTTTCCAGATCACGTGTGTGGAACAGATGTGGTTTATATTACTAGATGATTCAGCTAAAACTGGTGCCAAAACATCTTCTAGAACTCTCAGCTGGCTGTTGGGTTGAGAAAAGGAATAACTTGATAGAAATGCTGGGCTGGCTTTGCCATCTGTGTCTGTAACTGCAGCCATGCAGGTACAGTTCCCTTTGATTTAGCAAAGGTCTAACCGAGTGATGGGATGAGTGGTGCACACAGGGGTCTTGTGCCATGAGGCTAAGGAGGCACTGGAGATGTGTGTCCAGAACTGGGTGCTGCCAGCTCGGGAGCATGAAGGGAATACAGAAATGGGATTGCAATAGCCTTAGTTAATATGTGGAGGTGCTTACACACAGCCTGTGCCCAAATTGCACACTGCGTCTCCCACTCCAAATATTCCTTTATTAGAATCATAGAATTATTAAGGTTGGAAAAGACCTTCTGATGGTATGTCAGCATAGAGATCACCGGGGTGTAAACGCACATTTGTGTGTTTAAAACTTGCCTATATGTAGACTGAGAAGTGCAGAGAATGAGCAGAAGTGCTTGATCAAATTCAGTCAGTATGTCTTAACAGCACGGCTCCTTGGACTTTACTGCTGATGTTGTAAATCAGAGCACTTTAACCCTAAATCAGGTTAAACGTTTATACATGGGTGAAGTCCAAGTGAAGCGTGCTGCTGCCAGTGCCTGGGGAATCCAACCCAAAGAGCAGAAACTGGCTGTTTTGTAACTCGTAATAGGGAAGTATTAATCTCAACTGATGAACACCTGATGCAGACGTTTTTTACTGCACAGAGGGCATTTATGGTGAATACAGAGTAGCGGGTCTTGACACTGGAGAATGTGGAGTCTACAGTGTTGTGCCTATGACTGTCAGAAATCACATTTATGCAGAATGATTGCAGGGTACCAAGCTGCCTCCAGTAGCCAGAACATGGGGTGCTAGTAGCCTCACTCATGGGTGCTTCAAAGGGAGGAAATGTCTACAGGTGGTGGTGGTAGTGTGGATTGTCTTCCCTCCCTCTTCCCACAAAAACTTGAGCTCTGTCAGAGTCTTCTGCTGAAATCTAAACTACATTCTGCCTCAATAAAGAGAACTAACTATAGGCAGAGCTGTGGTTTGTTTCTGCAACTGCTGAGTCAGGAGGGGGTGGAGATGAGAAACGCAGGGCTGTCATTTTGTTCCCATGGGAAAGCTGTTCGCACCTTGGCACAACAGTTCCTCAGTATCTGTCCTCTGGGAGCTATCTCTATGGTTCTGTAGCCCTATCTGCCTTCATTAGAAATCAGGATACCTCCCTATTGTTGCTTGGTTCTGGACTGTAGCATATAAACCAGATCTTCTGTGCCAGTGAGCACAGCAGCCGAAAAAGCAATCACTGCACAATGCCTCTGGTACATCTCCTGGTAATTTGGGAGAGGTCAAGTGTGGCATGCTTGGGCTGCTGCGTGCTATTGGATGTAACCTTCGCATTCCATGGGAGATGGTGGTCCTTTAAACAGTGGGTGGTGCTCCCTGTGCTCTGTGCCTGTGGAGTCCAGCTGCTTGGGGAGGGGGCAGTATTTGCACTGTCTGGCTTGCCTCTTTCTATGTAATTATTAAATAAGGCGATTGGGGTCCCAGCTGTGCCTCTCTGGCTTTTTTTTTGTGTGTGATGTTTTGTGTTCTGTTCTCTGCTGAGCCACCGAAGATTTTTGTGCAGCTCAAAGTGCAGGGGCTAGTTCTTTCAAAGCAGGAGGCTTGATGTCCTTTCAGGTTAGTAAGGGCAGGCTCTGTCAGCAAAATCTTGCCAAGATGCTTCTAGTTTTTGCCAGGAGGGCTCTTTCCTACCTTTGCCTGTGTCTGAGCAAAAGGCGGCACCAAGTGGCAAATAGACTGGGTTCATACTGCAGGGTTTCAATGGCAACGGTTTGCTAATCATGAATTGCATCTCTTACACTTTTTCGCAATGCTGACAGAAGAGCTTGCAGTAGAGGCTGGGTCAGTAGCGCTGTTGTGTTGCTACCAAATTCTCTTTAATGATAGAGTACTTTGTGGTCCCTTCAGTTTCACTCAGAACATGCATGCCTTGGTGCTAAGCAGTAAAATGCTGTATATTGCAGCCCGAGGTGTGCCTTGGTAGGTTAAAAACCACGCAGTAAACACAAACTCAAGCCCAGGCAGATCCAAAGATGAAGTAAAATGTATTTACCAAGCTTTTATTCACTTTTACGACGAAGACTTTAAACAGAAGCGTGGGTGCTAATCGGATAAAGAGGCTGTTTTGTGTATTCAAAGTGCAGAAGTTTTTAGTCGCTTGCACTCTGAAGAAGTTGCTGCAGTATCAGAAGTTCGCTGTTCCTTCCCTAGCTCTGTGACCATTGAATAGTGGAGAGGATACAGTAGGCTGAAGACATAATTTGGAGGAAATTAATTTCTTTCTGCTCCACCTCTTCCTGTGAGCAAAGGAGGGAGAAGGCACAATGAAGACATCTGTTCCTTTGAACCCAGTCACAGCCTTGCTGGGTAATAAACTGGGGGAGAGGAGGAGAACTATTGCTGCTGTTCAAGTGGTCGCTAATCGCCGATTGTTGAGTACTGAGGGGATGAGCTTTTATCATGTTGACCTTCTTAGGGGATATTGAAAAGAAGCTGGCACTGACCTCTGCCAGGATTTAAATCCAGGAGACTCAGAATCCCTTTGTGCCCCTTTCAAAGAGGAAGCAAATCTCCGTGGTAGCCACGCTCTCCCCTCCGCCTCAGGGTACGTGCCTCTGCTGTTCTGACCCAGATGCTGCACGCTCCACTCCTGGATGAGCCCTTCACTGCCAGTATATGACCACAGTCTGGGCTGCAGCAGACTAAACAGTTCTGCAGAAAAAGCAAAATTGTCTTGTCCCCCGGATTCAAAGCATGCCCTACCTCCCATCCGCATTTTGCTCTTGTTATGTTGTAGGGCTTAAAATCTTGTGGCCATAAGCACATGGCTGCGGGGTCCTCCCCATCCCCCTGCTCCTCCTGCCTAATCTCATTGTGCTGCTTAGTCACAGCAAAGACCACTCTAATGGGTTTATGTGGCCCTGCTCCTGGCTGGGTGTGTTGTGCTTTATGTTCAGCCTGGGATGGTTGATGTAAATAAGAGATCAGGTTGCACACATCTACTGCTTCAGAGTCCTCCTGTTGTGTCAGCAGGTGCATACATGAATATGAGGTTTCCCTTGAAGTATCATATCTGGAAACAAAAGCTGTGTAGTAACCAGCACGTTAAAAAAAGCCAAGGGCGTGATACATTGATCTCAAACTAAGAAAATGTGGCCGACAACCCTTTTATGAGCTCAGCCACAGAATGCAGGGGCAGATGGTCCCTGAAGAGTTTTCCCAGGCCCTTAGAAGTGTGTTAAGGCATAAACCAATGGTTGTGGCACCCAGTGGCACCGGTAAGGTTGATGGGGGCATTCTTGAGTTGTGGATTTCAGGTCTCCTGTGTATTCTTCCATGACATTCTCCCTTAGGTTGTGAGGAGCTGTCAGAGAAATGGCCATCTGGGAGATGGTATAAAGTCTATAAACCTGGTGTGTTTGTTCAGAGTGGGAATAGTTCTGCCTTAACCAAAGGTAGCAAGCAGGCAGCTACTAGGCAGAGGAAAGATGGCTTTGTGCAATGATACGAAAACTGTGAGCCAGGAGCCTGCTGGTAGGTATTTGCAGAGCTGGCTGGGTTGGACAGGAAATGCCTCTTAGGGGTGCGATGGACACAGAGGTATCTCTGTATTAGTAAATGGCATGGACATCAAGGCTGAGCTGAGCAGAGGCATTCAAAATGAGAGAAGTTCCAGGGCACTGAGTGAAACGGCTGATGTCTTCTTTGTGAATGCATGCCTAGTGATTATGGCTCTCAGCACAGCTGAGAGCTGCAGACACACAGTCCCTGAAAAAATTCTCATACGGCCTTATAGAAATAGAGATATCTCTGGTCTTTCAGTTTCTCTCCCAAGATGCAAGTTTGATGAACCCACACAGTGGAGGGGAAACAGGGACTTTGTTGTTGTAGGTGGCACTGGAGCATGATGATGTGATTTAAAGTGATGGCATTCTCTAGTTTGTAGCTATAAACTATAGGGACAGACATATTATGTTATAGAGGTGAGAAAGGAGTATAGGAGCCCCCAAACATCTCCCTAAACTGTAATGGGCAACATAATGTGAAGAGAAGAGACAGCATCACAATATCACAGTGCATATAATGTGGCCTATGAAGTTGAGCACGTTAGCAGGGCTAAGCTTCTGCAGTGGCCTGGAAGAAGAACGTGCGAGCCAAACACTGACAGAAGAGAAGCAAGTGAGGCTGGTAAAGCAATAGGCAAGAGGAGAGCCTGGTACTGAATTAATCTTATGAGCTAAATAGCAGTTTGTTCCTGAACTAATCACTTGAAATATTAAGTAACGGAGACTGCTACGGTGTTATACAGAGTGTCCCTAGTAGGCACAATTGTCCCACACCTCAGGGACCCTCTGAGTGCGGGACTGGAAAAAAAAAAAAAGTCACTAGAAAGAACTCTGTGTTTCTTCACCCAATGAACTCTGTCTTTCTTCACGCAATGTTTTTATCCCCCTTCTCTCTCTTAAGGCATAGAGGATCTTGAGGTGCTGGGAAGAGCCTGTGGACACAGACTCACCCTTAGCAAGAGGAATAGGAGGGAAAACCCAGCACTCATACATCACTAAGCACCGGAGGAGGCGAAAAGTGCCTCTAAACAACAGAAGACTGCTTGGTGCCAGCAAAAAAGGGTGTAATATGTGCAAGAGCTCATCAAGGGAGAAGAACACAAAGCCAGGGATGTAATAGATGGGAGGCAAAATGGCATATGTGTACTAGTCTGTGGGTGAAGTGAGCAGCTGAGTGGGAGAATAGTGCTGCAAGGAAACCTTGTGAGGTCGAGGATGGAGCTGCTGTGTCCCTAAATTCGTGATACGACCACAAGCTGATCTGATTACACAGATGGCTACTCCACTAGTATGTTTGCTTAGTTTCAGTGCAAAGCTATAAGCGAAGACAAGCATGAAGGAAGGAAATAAAGGTCAAAGTAAGGTTCTTTTATAATAAATGCATTAAGGTGGTCAAAGGGGAGTGGCAGATCTCTCAGTAATGGGTTGCAGCACATTCTCTAGGCTGGGTTAGTTTTAATTTTAACAGAGGTAGAAAGTAGAGCAAAGAACACAGTTGAGACAAAAAAGGATATTCTATCTACCGAATGAGTAGGAATTCAGGCTTTAGTGGGGTGTCTGGGAAAGGTTTGATCCTATGTGCTAACATCAGGAGCTCTCCTCATCCTTGAACCACATTGCTTATCTGGAGTAAATGTGAACATGAAAATGCAAAAATTAGCAATTTTATTCATCTGTCAGGGCACTAGATGGGACCAGACCTTATAACCGTATTTAGAGGAGGTTACAACACTGCCTAGGAGAGGTTATAATACTGCCCCATCAACTTCATGGAAAAGAGGTTTTTACACTGCAAGGTGGCTTGAATAAATTACTTGATTTCCTTCACTAAAGCAGCTTTTCTGGTAACACAAAGATTATGCAGCATGATTGTATGGCATACTATATTCTACCCTGGAGGCAGAGGAAGAACCACCATGGATTTGGTTAGCAGATCATGTGGGGGTCTTCTAAGTTGACAGGAACCCCAGGAATGCCACCTGTACTGAGAGTTTGTCTTGAAACATGCCAGGCTTGCTCTCTTTTTTCTCTATCAATCCCTAGCCAGTACTGAGATGGTAGTGAAGATTTGTATGCAACACTAGTAAGTATTGGACTTTACTGTGTGCTGGGACTTAGAGGACACTTGAAAGGAAAGGCTAGAAAACAGAACCTGTGAAGTATTGTTCTCCTTTGTCCTTTTCTTGAAGTGCTAGCCTTGGGCCTGAAATGTCCTGGATGGAAAAATTGCTTCTAATAATCCACAATGCTATTGGCTTAATGGAAGTGAAATCTTGATGCAACACTGCTCTCTCTTCACCCTGCCTTTCAAGACAGTTTGGTGCAGACCCCTGTGGTGCTGCTAGGAAGAGCAAACAAAGGGTTGCAGCAGTGTGCTGGGAGCCACTGCCTGGCCCTGCCATAGTCCAACAGGCTGAAGGCAGGGATCTGAAACCGTTCATTAAGGCTCGGTGTGCTCTCAGGTGTGAGTTTTGCTGTTCACACTAGCCAGAGTCTGACAGGCAGAGGGACATCTCAGTACCCTGCTTGGTATTTGGTTAGCTCTGTGCAGAGGATGTGTTATTTCTAATTTGAGAGTTGTGTTGAGTCTAGAGTTGTTTCTGGAATTGCTTCCCTTTGCTTGGTCTGAGCTGTTCAAGGAAAGCACTACAACACAGGTAGACTTGGTCAGGAGCCAGGGAAATGGACCCTAAAAAATGGATGTTAAATGTATGATTCTGCTTCAACAAATAATAATAATTAAAAAAAAAAAAAGTATTATGAGTGTCCTGTTAGGGCGCAGATTATTGCCCACAGATTTCTCTCTAGTTGGGAGCAAAGCCCACCCTTGGGAGCTTGCACCCAGATTCCCAGTGAGACCCATGTCAGATGGTTCCTTGGGAACATGAGTAGTTGCTGTCCACCACAAAGCATAAAGTCCCAGCCACTGTGTAGGGAACCACATAGCTGTTGGGCCCTGCTTCGGATGATGTTGATGCTCAGTGCTGCTGTCAGGCGGCCTGGGATCCAGGATGGAGGCAGGCTCTGGGGAGTGCCATCCCACAGGCCGCAAGGAATAACCCTTTTCTGGTGTCTTGGGGTAGTACAGTTAGAAGAAACCTCAGGGTCTTTGCATCCTCTCCTGAATCAACCAGACAGCTGGTTTTACAGTCAGTAGGCAGTTGCTTCTGATCTGAGGTGGTTGTAGCTCTAGTCTGAGTGATATGCAGCTGTCTGCAAGGTGGGATGGACAGAGTGGTTTTGCTAACAAATCTCAGTATCTTCTCTTTCATCCTGACAGCATTCTTCTATTACAGCTCTTCTTACTAATCTCCCATATATCAGCTTTAATTTAGCAGTGCACAAAACAGACAGCCTAAGTTTGTCAGTTCATTCCTCAGGAGCAGGATTTATTAGCCAGCAGTGCTAGAAGGGATGCGTGTGCCCTGGTGCCTGTCTTTGCCCCGTTCTCCGTTATGCATTGGGATTTGCCTGGACTGATAATACTGCTATCACTTACAGAAGCACTCTGCCCAGACTTGTCTTTGGCTGGTAGAGAAGGTTTTTTTGATCATCAGGCCTGGGCCAGAATATAATCTCTCCCTTCTAAAGCAGCCATAGAGTGGCCCATACTGTTGAGATAATACTCTAGGAAAGAAGCAGCTTAAAATAATGAACTCCTGACCTGTGGCATTTGCTACTGCATTTTAAAAGGAGTCTTCTCCTCTTTCTGCTAACCTCCTTTTTCCCCTGATGGGAATAGCAGTGAGTGGGATGGAAGGAGTGATTATAATATGAATTCTGGTCATCTTCCATGCCGCAGAAGAGTTAACAGGCGCCACTAAACTTACTAGGTGGCCATTGGAAAACAAGCATTTCCCATGACACATAGTTACAGCATGGAGTTTGTTGCCCCATGACACATGAAGGTCAAAATACAAATGGATTGAAAAGTTGTTGTGTAAATTTATGTCGAATTTGTCTGTCAGTGACTAGTTAGCATTTACAGGTCCGCATGCAGAAACCTAAGCCACACACTCCTGAAACCTGGGGAAGGTATATCAGCGGAGGTACTGCTGTAGGCCATTCTGCCTTTTTACACTTTCCCCTAAAGTTTCTACTCCTTGTCACTGTCAGACAGTCTGTAGTAGATGAACTGACCCGGGATTGTTTTTGTACTGTTGTTGAACACTGACTGTTGCTTTGTCACGATCTCTCTCCCACCCCTGTCATTTTTGCCTTTTGCACAGAGACTTGTCACACAGGCATCCCAGTCGGAGCCTGCTTGCGTGAAGCATTGTCCTAATGAGTGCTGGAGCTCAGAAGTTCCCTTTTCACACAAGTAGGGCAGCTGCTCCAGTGTGGGTGAGAGAGGAAAGGCAGACGCAAGTATCATGAGCAATGAAGGTGTTTAAAAATAAATGGCACTGCAGTTCAGTTGTGCAGACAGATCAGCTGTTTTGCTTTTTTCACCTGCGTGAGCTTCTCTGATGTGCCCACCGTTGTATTTTGCAGCTTGATGCCTTCTCCTTCCTCCTTCATTTGCTGAGCCTTTGTCTCTGGTGCTTTGACTGCAAGGATCTCAAAGTATGTTAAAGAAATAAATGCACTCCTTTTCAGCCCCTCTTTTTCAAAGGGGCCTGTATATGAAACTTGAGTTTTGCTCCTGGGAAGGTGATGCTGCTTAGTGTTTGCCTAGCGTCTGGATGGGCGGCTTGTACGCCACAGGTCCTTCTCTCTGGGACCAGCCAGGGATGTGATCTGTAGCAGACTGTGGGGCACAGGCTTTCTTAAGGATTTTAATCCAAAACCTGTAATTCACAAGGCTTGTCTTGCTGCAACGAACTTTATGACCAAATATGAACAGCTCTTAGTTTGTGGGCCTGATTGGTTGTGTGTTTTTCTATCTCCTCTTCCACACACTATCCCCTTGGCTTTCATCACGTTTATGTGATGTTTCCTAGTAGACAGGAATATTGTTAGCCATTCATTAGATGCTTTGGATCTCTGTTGAAATGACTTCTTCCTAGCAGGGGGTTCAGGCTTTGGTGTCCATCCTGCAAAACTTCAGGGTGGAGAGAGACTTCCCGTGTTGGAAATGCTGGTCTGTGACCCGTTACCTGTTGCAGTTGGCTACCTTTTGGCCTAGACTGCTAGGCGAAGGCATTCTGACAATGTTCAGTGCTGGCTTTTGTCCTCCTACCAAACTCTCCACACAGCACACTAATGTTGCTGGGTTTCCATTCCGGTTTTCTTTCTGATGTGTGCACCTCTCTTTTCCCCAGCCCTCACCCCCCTCCTGTCACTTTAGCACCCACCACGCAGCTTCGGGTGAGACTTTCAAATGCACATGGGGTCAGCCTCTTCACCTCCAACAGCAGGTGAGACACAGACAGATGGCTGGCTTGATTTTTAGGGCCATACATATGTGTTAGGTTACCTTACTGTGTTTCTGTGACTTTAGGGAGCCTGTGTGCTCAGAGATAATACAATGCTAGTCTGTGCTACAAAAAATTTGCAACTTAAAGCTCTTTCATTAAGAAGAGCTATTGCATTCCTTTAGGACTACTTGTATGTTTCATTTAAACTCCCTTCTCAAAACATCACATTAAAATATGACTTTGTTCTCAAAAGCTGCATGCAGAGCCTTTCTGGCATGTGCAAAAGAGGTGCTATTGTTTTACCTTAGCTTTATGCCCTAACTATTCACAAGTTCATTTATTTATTAATATTTATTTATTATTTGTTAATGCCCAGCTATGTAACCTCGTTGCTGACCCCATTCTGTAATCAGTTCTTCCCGTCTAGTAGGAAAGAAAATAAGCACATACTGTAGTTTGGGTTACAAATTGCTAGTGTGCTTGTGTATCTCAGCATTGACTGTGTAGCTGTTCTGCACCTTCATGTCTTGTGAAAACTTGCAGAGTTATTGTTTTATAGGATACAATCCAGTTCCCGCTTAATGGAAGAAATCTTGCTGGTTTCAGTGGTATATGGATCAGTCTTTTAATCCTATGAAGGAATGTAGCTGTATTCTTCTGTGGATTTTAGCATGACTGTATGCTGAATGCCATAATGACTGCTGCAATATTAGCCTGCATATTTTCCATCGGGGTGTGAAATCATCTTGATGTTTGGAACTGCTCAGACATTTTTCTAAACGATTGCTTATCTCTGCATGGGAGCACTGTGCTGTAATAGCCTTAGGACTGATTGAATATTGCATGCTACTCGACTGTAAGTTCCCGCTTAATCCAGGGGATTCCTACAGTCCTTTTGAAAACTAGGATAGGGAGAGGGGAGCAGGATGTGAGAAAGATTTTAAAAGGAATTTGTAATGAGCCTTTGCAGACAAACAGTTAGGTATCACAGGTCTATTACTGTGGTTTTCTGTATAAACTGACTGATGTCTTACTTTGAAGCTATTCTGTAGATTTCCATCATGTTTTTAATCTTTGTAGCACTGTTGAAGCATACCGAAAGTTTTTGCTGACTTACAGAAATGTAGGGTCTCTGACAGTGTTTCAATATAATATTTAAATACTTTTGGCAGGTTTTATGGAGTGCTGCATATACACAGAGATTTAGAAAGGAGTTAAAAAATAATACGAACACTTGCTATATTGAGAGACAAAGTACAATCCTATACAGTGGTTTTTCTTTCTTTATGCTGTCAGGTTTAACTTGATGCACTGGATTCATCCTGAAGAGTTCATCAGAAACCTGCTACTTTCTCTGCTTCTGCACTGAGCCTGTTGCTTTCATGCAGTCCCAAAATAGTGGCTGCAGATACTAATGTCATGTTTTCTTCTTAATAAAACCAAGACCATGCAACTTTCCCTTCCCTTTCCTTTGGATATAGCTTTTCTGTCTGTGAAAGCAGGTTAACTTTTAACCTCATTTAGTTTTCCTTGGAACTGACAGCTCCCACTAGTGATGTGTCGTTTCCCTGAAACAACTTTGCAAATCATTGCCTTTACATGGCAGAGTGGACGCATGTCCCTTCAGGGTGGTGGAGGGCACAAGCTGCAGTATGCTGGCTGCCTTGTTTTGGTTCCTGTTTCAGGGGTATTTTTTGCTGTAGTGTTGCATTTCTGCAGACCACTCACTTGTCAACCTTCCTGTATCCTTTTGCATGGCAGTGGGAAAGCCAAATGCCACCGAGTCAGAGGGTTAAACAGATTGTGAGGATCAGCTGCAATGGCTGAAGGGGGCAGCTGAAGCGCTTGCCTGAAAATTTGGTACCCTGAAGTCTTAGTGACCTTGTGCAGCACTACAAATGTTTTTCGGAGGGGGACCTACCTTTTTCCTATGGTGAAATAGAACTCCTTTCATGGGCTCATCCCAGTACGCTGATAGCATCAGCACAACAAGATGTGTGAACAGCATCTTCCCAGGCCTTGCTGGCAAATGAGAGCAGACCTTCCTTACACAATTCCTGCTTTTTTCTGGCTTTTGTTGCTCTGAGAAACCCATCTACCCAGCAATGGCAATGAGCTGTAGAGCCCTGCCATCTATCCTGTGTGTGGATGTGGGAATAGCAGCTTCCAAGCCACCACTGACAGTGACAGCTTGGGGAGAATTGTCTTGGCACAAGGAGTGCAGAAGTGCTTCACTGGCATTTGGTGCCAGATGTCTGCTTATTTTTGGCTACTGAAGTAATGCCAGCTGTGGGGTGGGTGTGGAAAAAGGGATTTGGGCAGTTAAAAGCGGGATGGGGAAGAGGGGTCAGGCCTGGCTGCCTCTCGGTGCCTTACAGGATCTTCTTGCAGCAGAAGCCTTAAGGGGCTGGGTGTCCTGGTGCAACACCCATGGGCAGCCCTGTGAGCTGTCCCCACTCTCACTCCTAACTACTCTCCTGTTTTTAACATCCATGTAAAATATATGTCCCCAGTCTCACTCCTAACTACTCTCCTTTTTTTAACATCCATGTGAAATATCTGGGGGGCTGGCCTCACATGTGCTGGCACAAACAGAGCCGGAAACATGCCTCTGAGCATGGGAAACACACTCTTCCTGGGAAGTCTGGCCAGGAGCACAATTGGAACAAGTCAGATATGGATCACAGGGTCAGGATAACGATTAGTCCTACCCTTCCCCCTAGTTGTAATTAGCTGTGGTGATGTCACCCTCTGTTCTGACTTCTCGCTGGCATTAATTACAGAGCTGCAAATTTCCTGCCTTTCCCTTTTAATCACTCTCTGGGAAACTAGAAGTTTACACCCTCTTTTTAATATCTGCCAGCAAACTTCCTCATCACATGCTACAGGGCCTAGCTTCTGGCTTGTAGCACCGCCTGGAAATAGGCTTGATCGTGGTGCTTGCTCAGGTGCCTTTCTGATGTGAACACTGTTGGGTCAGGAATGTGCTCTCTGCTTCTCTTGAGCTTGTGTCCTTCGATCCCATTTCATTTTGGATTCAATCCTGAGGAGCAAGAGATGTTTAAAACCCACAGTGGTGTTACCCCTCCCTTTAGGGGAATTCTGTCCCCTCTAGGAAATGCAATTTCTTCACCTAAGCTGAGCTATAGCTTTAATACTAGTAACTAAGGAATTGGTGTGGGAGCCACTAGATGAGCCTGTTTCTATTGGAGATACCCTCTCTGCTGGTGGGACAGGTTTCAGGAAGTCTGAACTGGAGCAGTTCTGCATAGCTTGAGGAGCCTGGGATCTGTCCTAGTCCTGCGAGGACCCTACAGCCCTCTGCTTGGACTGCACCGTGGATGGACTCCGCCTGTGCAGCTTAAACCTTGATTCAAGGGCTGTGGCTTGAACCCAACCAGTAGTGGCTTGTAGGACATCTCTGTCGCACATGGACCCTCATGAGCTCTATGCAGCCTCTAATCATTGGGGTCAAAGGGGTCAAATGGGGAGGGTAGGCGAGTACTGCTAGAGGGATGCAGGAAGGAGATAAGTGATTGCACTAAGAGTTGTCAGGGGAGAGAAGGACTCAGACTGTTGAGGGCAAGTGAGGTCCTGGGGGCCAGGAATGTCAGCATGAGCTGGCTGGATTTATAACCAGTTCAGAGTGGGCAGTCCTGGTTAGGTACTGAGGCTCCAGACCTGGTCCATCAACCCCTGAGCCAGGCTCGTGCTGAGAGAAGGAAAGGAGCCTGTCTTCTCTGTTGGGGTGTTCCTTTTAGCATGTGGGTTGCCTGTATCCCCAAGGAGGCTACCCTCTGCTATACATAGAAGCTGACACGGCATGTGAGGAAGCAATGATCTGCACTAATACTCCTCCATTTAGAGGGGATCATAAAAATATGGTTCAGATCCTGTTCTGAGGAAGCTAAATCCAGAGCATCTGTAGTGGCATTTGAAGGGTTTATTTTGGTATTGCTGGATGATTTGTGCCCCTGATCTTCATACTTGTTTTGCAGCCATTTATTTTCCTGGATAACTTCTCAGCTTTGTGCATTTTGTTCTTTACAGACCTCAGCAAGGTGGTCTCGTGGCTCCTTCAGTCAAGCATCTCCCAGTCAATCCTCCTTTTGTTTTGGGTGTCTCTCCCCTTTCAAGTGGGGTGCGTCTATTACAATGGATCCGTCAGTAACATGAGGGGGAACATATCCCATAATCAGGAATGTTCTGTCTAGAGAGAAGTGTTTATTATACACAACTTGTTAGGGACTGTCAATCAACCAGGCTCCCTTTGTTACTCCATAATGCATCATTAATGATAGCTGCTGCTGTGCATTTAATTTCATTGCACACAAGGGCCTTGTCTCTGTCGCCCCATTCCCTTCCCCCTCTTTATAATCACCAGCACAGAAGAAATTAATAAATCGATCCAGGGAAGGAGAGCTACAGGCTTGCTATAGGCTATGTTTGGTGTCCTTGCTCTCACTGAGTTGTACCTTACTCTTGGAGAAATTTCTTGAACGTCAGTAGAGCTATTTTGGGATTACTACTTGCTCCGCATCCCAAGGAAGGGGACTGGTATCTGCCCACACACATATATGAGTATCGATAACTGGCCATGTAAAGAAAGGCCAGAGGTATCTCATGAAAGTGATCTGTTGAGTGCCAGGGATGCATATGCCGCATCCTTTTCAGCTCTTCATTTCTGCCCCCGGCACCCTGGATCTTTGAGCCCTGAGAACATGCTGATGCTTTGCTGGTTGTCATTTTGCTCATTCAGCCCAACTCAATTAACTTAAAAGAAGAAGAATATTAAACTCCTCCAGGGCTTATGAAAGGTGGCTGGGAGAAACAAGCTTACTGGAGGCTATAAATTTGCTAAGAAAGTCAGTGCCTCCCCTGGAATTTTTTAGAAAACCACAAGTAGTAAAAAAACACCCGGCCCTGAAAATCCCCAGTTAACTCTGATAAGAGGAAAAGCTAGTTGTAGAGTTTTTTGTTGATTAAATAAACCTAACTATGTGGTTTGGGATTGGCCTGTTGGAAGCCTTGAAGCTGATTTTCCTCTATTGGCTGTTTGCAGCCTTCATCTGCAGCTGAAATTCAGCATGCCAGTAATGGCTAGGATAATTCTGCCTTCTGGCTGGAGTCTGCTAATTGGTTTTAGTTGGTCTCCCTGTCTAATTTCTTTCTGTTTGAGTATCTCTAGGGATTTTTTTGAGCGGAGGGCCAAGCCCTGGTGTGAACTATGGATACCAAACTCTCTGTTTTTGTAGCACCTTTCCAGGCTTAGAAATTACTTGGATTGCCTGGGTCCTTTCCTGCTCTGTGGAAAATCCAATCCTGTTTTGTGGTCCTGAACCAGCTGCTATCTCAGCAGCTATATCGCATATGTGGTGCTGCCTGCTCATATTTTATGTCGCCTAGGTGCACTAGACACTGACATGTTTGTTCACGTGGAAATGGTGGTTTGTGTGGTCGTTCCAGCATGAAAGCAAGGAGTGGCTTGCATTGAGGGTAAGACACTCACACAAATATTTCTGCTCCATTCTCCTGGGTTTTTCCAAAGGAGGTCCCATCCTTGTCCTGATGCCTGTTTCACAGAAAGACCTGTAGCTACTTCCCATCAGTCCTGAGAACACGGCATAGCAGTTGGAGAGGAAGGAAATTCAGTTAACTTCAGATGGACTTCCTTAATTCTCTCTCCCCACATCCTTGGCTCCAGGCCGTACTCTTTTGGGATTTCCCCCTGGCAAACAGCTTTGGCAGAGTCCTGCAGGCTGGGTTCCAGCTTGTTTGCCTTTGTCCCCTGTGTGTTGGGGCAGCCAAGCCTGGCTGTGGGTTTCCGGTATTGCTGGATGGGATCCCACGCCTGTCCATCTGCATGGGCATGACCTCTCCCTTGTGTAAAAGCAAGGGAAGAGGAATCTATGCACGTGTCCTCCACTGGTTTACAAGAGGAAAAAGTTTGCCTCTACTGCTCATGGCCAACAGTTTGGCCTTTCAGTCAAGAGAGCATCCTGCTCTGGAAGGCAAAGGCCATGAGCAGAGCTGTTTTAAACACCTGATAAGCAGAGCTGTTGCAAAAACCTTTGATGATTTTCCAGCTGAAGGGAGCAACTCACAAAACTGCTTTGCCTCAATTTTCCATTGTAAAGGAAAAATAACAAGATTTGATGTTTCTTTTCTGGAACAGAGTGCTTGAGGTTTTTTTTTAATGTTTTGCATATTTGCTATTTGCTGTTCCTGTACCCAACTATCTGAAATATTTTTAGATTATTTCTCTTGTGAATAATTTCAGAGGTTTTATGGCCTTTGTTTCAACTCATAAGGATGTAAAATTTAAAAATGTTTAAATCCTGATCATAACAGATTTCTGTCTTCTGTACTGCTCTGTGGATTTGATAATTAACAAACACAGACTCTAGCAGAGAGAAGGACAAATTTTATCTTGTTTCCCATTTTTTTCTAAGACCCACCATTTCACTGGAGTCCCAATTTCTGGAATTGCTTTCTCCACTCTAAGGTTGCTTTCTCCCTCCACTTGGCACTAATTCTGGAACCTCCGGTGGCCCACTGATGGAGCAAATGATCTTTTGGTGCTGGGCTGTGAACCCATTTTCCCCGGATCAGAACATGTCACTTGGGTTAAGGGAGCCACCATGCATTCACCATGGTGCTGAAAGCATAAAGTGGCTCTCAGTGTGGTAAGTTGTAGAGTTTATAAAATTTGGCAGAGATCCTAAATGCACACTACTGGGAGGAAAGTGTGATGAGGTAGTGACCAGTCTTTCTTAAAAGAAAAAGAAATTGTTGGCTTAAGATATTATTATACTCTCTGGTTTGATCCTGGAGGCTGAATTCAGCCCTTGGATTTCAAGAAATGCATCTAGTAAAAAGGATTTACTAATTTACCTGCTAATACTTTCTTCTTCTTTAGTGGAAGGTTCTTCAGAGAAGACCTTTCTATGTGATAAACAGGTGCTGAATTCCATCTACAAGACAAACTGTGTGAGAAGCTTAACTGTCTAGGTCTTTGTGATGGTAAGAGACTGGGCAACAAGTTGGTATGAGAATGAAACTGTCATCTTCACATTCTGAGTTCTTTGCTGAATGTTGTTCCTTTACATCAAGTGAATTTTCTTTATCTTGAGGGTGGAGCTATAAATCTTGGTACTTCCCTCCTTGTTCATGGCTACTGTAGAGCAAATAATTAATTATGGAGTCTTAAATCACTGCTTGAAGCTGTAACATCAGATCATCATTCCCTTTAAATGTCTCTGGCACAAGCTCACTATGTCTGATTTTCATGTCTCACCAGTTGCTATTTTTACGTGTTTTGTATGGAAGAGGCTGCACCGAATAAAGCTATGCATTGTAGTAAGTGCTTACGGGCTTTAAAATGGCTCCCACTCTGCCTTATAACCTGAATTCCCAGCTCAGCTTTTTCCCCATGCCAGGAAATGTCTCCTACCTTTGAAACTCCTCTTGAGAGATGAAAGATTAGCTTTATGCTGTCAGGAGCTGTCATTTCAGGCAATTAGAAATAGATCAGCTGATGCCTGGTAGTTTTGCAAATACCTTGCTTTCCTGCAACTGATTCATTTCTGGCTGTTTTGAAGATTACATGCAGGGTAACTCTTCCTGATTACCCACATGCACTCTTTGTTTCTGGCTGCTATTTTCTGGCTGCTTTTTCACTGTTGGCAAAGTTTTTGGTAGGTAGTAATCCCTCTGTGAGGGAGCTTTATTTGTAGTGTAAGAGGGATGGAAGTGGTAAATTTCTCCCTCCTAGTTAACCCAGTCTCTGAAGAAGGAAGAAGAGAAAATAGAAGTTGTTACTGCTGAAGGCAGAGGCAAACAAAAAAGCAGCTTTTGTTGCCCTAGAGATTTGTCCTCTACTAGGACTGGGAGGATACATGCAGCAGGAGCTCAAGAATTGCATCGATAGAGTGAAACCCTTTGCATGCCCTTCGGCTACATCTTTCATTAGGAAGGGCCTGCCAGCCCTCTGCTGAGCACCGATCCTGCCCCACCTGTCTGGTCTTGTGCTCTCTCCATATAGGTGATTCTGCTTTCATCTGTTTCTAGGTTAAACATTGCTGCCTGAAATATGCAGTTCCCAGAGGAGACACAGTCAGTGTTAGTGAAAGGCTAGAATCTCTTTCTTTGCATTTTAGATTGAATTTGGATTATAAAATCAGTGTGGGAGAGTGAGGGGGAGGCTGAGCCATGGCACTAGGAGGAGCACAGCCCTCTTTGGTGACCTCTGCGTTGCCTTCAAAGCATCCTGTATGTTTGTGAAATTACGAACTTCAGGGCTTGGTTATGCTGCCAGCTCCATTTTGGCTTTCTCCTCTGTCTCTGAGCCTGCATTTTAACTGAAGTAGAGCTAGCAGGCAGTTAACCTGCATGCTCTACCTTGGTGATGTGCTACCCTAGATAATAACATAGTTTCTACCAAACTGTTGTTTGAAAGAGGTCTCCTTGACAACTAAGTTTCTTGGCAGGGATCTGTTATCACTGGATGGAAGCTAAACAGAGAGTCTGGAAGGTAACCAAATGCCAGGAGCTGGCCTGTCTGCTATGTCAGACATCTTCAATGGCAAAGGAAGAGGAGGGTTTGCCTACATCCAGAAATAGCAAAGCAGTGAGGCTCTTGGCTCCCTGTGGCCGCGTAGATGGGGGGGAAGGAAAAATGAGTGGTCTCAAGGAGCACTGTGTTCAAAACTTTGTTTTGTCACAGGCTCTGAGCCCCTGGGGGAGCCTTTTGTGAGAGGGTCTGAAGGGTGGAAGACTCTGGGCTCTGGGCCTGAGCTACTGTGCCCCTGATGCATCAGCTGAGTGCTGAAAAAGGCCAGGACTTGCACAGATGGAGTAATGGAGATTCGAGGCGGGGGAGCCTGGCCTTGGGCCAGCCTGCGGAGTGGGGTGGGCAGATCACAGAGAGGAGCTGAAGCGGGGTCAGAGGAGGATAATCCTCCAGCGGCGATGAAGGCTGCAGCTGCTGGTGTTAGAGCATGGCATTGCAGAGGTGTTCTGCTGCTGTGCTGTGGGTATCAGCAGAAGCCTACCAGCCCTGAGAGCTGGGTGAAGCGGGGTGCTGATGGGCTTGTCCCCTTCCTTTGGTCAGTGTCCCAGGGGCTGTTCTGGGACATTCAGCTGAAGGTGGAGGAGCCTGGAGGTGTGCAGAGCCTTGGACAGAACCTTGTCCAGCTTGGAGTGGGGTTGTAAGACCTTCAACGGTAGCTGGAAGGGAAGGCAATGTGCTGCTGGAGTTGACATTTGGATATGCTGGTGTGTGTTTGCCTTCAAATAACTGGTGTGCTCAACTTGCATTTTTGTCCCCCTTTGCACCAAGTCACAGCACTCTGCCCTGTCTGAATGCTTCTTCCCAGATGCCCCAGTGGGGCAAGTGGGGCACTCTGGTGGGAATGATTGAGTCACGCTGAGCAAGGAAGCAAGCAAGGAGCCCAGCAGTAAAGCTGGTGAGCAAGTGAGGGCTCTCCAGGCCCCTGGAAGCCACTTGCTACTGTCCCTGGCAGAGGCACCCAAATTGTGCTGCACTGCAGGACCTGGCAGGCAGGCAGCAGTCCCTGTAATAGAGCCTTTTGCTCCTGCTCTCTGTGGCATTTCTAACTCCTCCAGTAGAAGTGTATGTTGCTGCTGTTTTGCTTTGAGGCTGCAGAGAGTTTGGCTGGGTGGAAGATCTGTGAAGGGATATTAGAAAATCGAGCAGAGTTCCTGGTGTGAAAGTGGGCACCTAGAAGATCACAGTGAGACAGGAACCATTAGGTGCTGGGAAAAGATGCGCTGCATCTTTGCCCTCCAGAAAAGAGAGTGCTCTGCCCTGGGAAGAATCTGCCCTGCCCTTGCCATACCTAGAGCTGCAGACAGATCCCATTTTGGAGTGTTTTCCCAGGACATTACTGTCCTAGGAAACAATACATGGTATCCTTTCATCCCTTTCCTAGCATAGAGGTGCCACCTCTCCACCTCCCTATATGAAGCCCAGTGGGTTTTACTTTGCTATTGTTTTACCTGGTAGATTTGTGGAGAGACCAGACGCCAGCCATCCAAGTGTAGCCTCAGAGGGAAGAGCAGTGAGGTGGTTTGCTAAACCTGAGGCACTCAGAAGCTGTGATTTGAACTCTAAAAATAAAAACTCTTGGTGTAGTTTTATTTCTGTTCTGTTTTTGTCAGCTTTTTAAGTCTTTCTGAGCTTCATCTCTTTTGGGGTATTTTTGGTTATTTGCAGCTGTGATGGATAGGAATTGCTCATTTTTTTTCATAAATTTAAGCTGAGACTTTTGCCTCATCTTAGGATTCCAGAAACTGGGGTCTTCAGCAAAAAAACAGATGCAGAAGACAAGAAGGAATTGGCAATACAACCAAATGCTGAGTATCAAAAACTTACCAAGTGCCTCCAGCACATCTTTGCTTAGTGCCAGGACCTGAGTGCAATACACTTGTCCATGGCTCAGGATTTAGAGACATTGGGAGGCATAGTTCTGGAGGTGTCTATTAGGTTGGTACGTGGAAGTGATGGATGAGACTGGATCTTCTTTTGTGTCATAGCCAAAAATGGTTTGTAACAAAGCATAGCAGTCATTACTGTCCAGCTGACAGGGGCTGTTGATAGCTACTGTCTCAAAAGTGCAGAAAGGTCTCTGTTTTCCTCTCTCTATTTACTGGGAAGTTTGAGATCTGGCTCAAACTCTGCAAGCGAGAGCTGGCTAAGAGCAGCCCCAGCCTTGCTTGTTCTCATTCCACAGCTTGGGATGCGCTGGAGCAGGCACATCAAATAGTTACAAAGGGTGTGAATAAGCCCTGGGAAAGAGCAAGCAGGCAGCTTGTTTTATGTTTGTTTCCCTGTGTTTGTGTGAGTCACAGAGCTGGCGGTGGTCCTGCTTTCACCTCGCAGAGAGCAGAAGTAAGTGTGTAAGAGCCCCACGCTAATTTGCTGAAAATAGCTGAAAGCCAGGCTCTTAAGATACTTACAAGAGATTGCAGCTCCTCATTCTATTGATTCTTTTTCTCCCCCTTCCACTTAACAGCTTTTAAGAGACACTAAAACAGGGGAAGAGCAGGCGTGCAGCCTGCAGTGTGGGCTGGCTGTCCCAGCCCTCACCTGGGTGGCAGGTGTGCGACCTGGCAGGGGGAGCACAAGTGACTGTAGGGCAGTCAGTGGGACGCTGTGTGGAGACAGACGTTTGCAGCAACAGAGAAGAGGCAAAAAATGTCTTCCCCTGTTACCCTGCAGGCTGCTGGCATGCCATGCCACTGTCACGGCAGCAGAGGGGCTGGCTCTCTACCATCACACACCAATTCTGCCCTGAGCAGTCAGGGGCCAAAGGTGATTTACGCCTGAGCTGGTGCAAGTCTCTAGCGGTTGTGGCATGCCCCTGGCATTCTCCAGTGCAGGGGGCAAAATACCAGTTGAGTGCCTTGTAATGTTGCCAGGTCACAATTGCATTACTTGTTTCTGTTTTTCATCAAGAGTGGTGTTAAATTTTATGCTCTTATTAAGGTTCCAGCTTCTGGAGCCAGTAGATGTTGCTGTGAGAATCCTAGCTTTGTTTCTGAGCAGGGGAAGGAAGTCTAGAAGGGCAGTCCGGCAGCTTGTAGCCTGGGGGCAAAGGTAGTGACATACCCAGTGTTCCTTCCATGTTTCCATGGGCCAAGTCCATACATGAGCTCCTGTTAAAGGGTTGGCAGAGCAGCATCTGATCTAGCTGGCGTGCTGGGAAAAGCAGGAAGAGTTCTTTGACTTGCAAGGGATGCAGGACTTGTGCGATGGCTGTGTATTCAGGTCAGCTCAGCTGAGCAGAAGGGGAAGGAAGTGAGAGAGGCTGCTGTCTCTTAAGCCAGCGGCGTGGGGAATGCAGCTGTGGTTTGGGGGCTCACTGAACCAGGGCTGTTTACGTGCTGAGCATCTCAAGCAGGCAAGAGAGCCAGCCGTCTCCCAGCATTCGTCCTTCATGCAATCAAGTGATTGCTCTTTAGCAACACAGGCTCCCCTGAAGCCCAATTCCTGCATTTCCTCCCTGCCCTAAGCAGTCTTTGCTTCACTTGTTTCCACATTTGTTTCTTCTGTTACACAAACTCTGGTCTCAGGCCTCTGCGCTGAAATACTCTGGGCTTTCAAAAGCATGACTCTGAATTGCAGAGTCTCTGGCTCCTCTCTGCTGTATGCTCAGCTCATCTCACCCTTGGTAGAATGAGCAACAAAGTCAGGGAGCTAGTGAGTGCTGCTGTTCAATGCCGAAAACCCATGTGTGTCTTCTGAACTGCCACAATTTTGCTTTAAACCCAGGCCACTCTCCAGTGGATTCAACAATTATTCCTCAGGGAATCTGCAAGCTTTGTGGCCATGTGAGGGCTCTGTTTGCCATTTAATTCACTTTATCTGGTTCCCCTGCTATTTTGCGGATGTGTGCCTGTCCTCAGGACCTTTATCGTCCCTGCTACCCTGACTTCCCCAAAGGAGAGGATTTCCTCCTGTGGTCTGTAAACTACCCATCCAACCAGCCCCCTTGCAACAAGTGATCTGCCCCTCACGCTGTCTGACTGCTGGGGCTGGGCAGACATGCCCTACACACCACCCTTTTCCTTTTAACTGGGGTGGAATGGGAAAATGGGTATGGAGATTCAGAATTACCCATCCACCTCCCTGTCTTCCAGATGCCTGACTGAGAATGGGTTGCGGGGGGTAACAAGAACATGACAGGACAACCTGCATCCTCCCCTGGAGCATCAGTGAACCTATGCCGTATGGTGTGCTATCCAGGGGTTATGTTCCAATACCTGGAAACCCAGTTCTGGAGCTTGTAATGGGCTCGCTGGTGGGTTGCTTCTGGATATGTTTGCCTTGAGCCAACAAGAGAGGTATCTCCCATGAGAGCCTCTGAGCAGTGTTTCCAGGGTGGGGAGTGTTCTGGGGTACGTCTGCTAGTGAGAAATACTTGTTTGTGTCAGCCATTCAGGTTTCTGCTGGCTTCCAGCTAAGGTGTGGGTGTGACAATAGCTATTTCAATGCAGCTTCAAAAGTGTTTGTAGGAGATACCCAGCATCCCCTGAGAGCCGATTGCTCTTGCTTGGCACAGCGCTATAGCCTGTGCGGTGGCAGCGTTACTAACACGTTGCTTGCGGTAGCTAGTTTGCTATTTCTGTAAACTCAAGGGATACTTGGTTTTGTTCCTTTGATGATGTGTTATGCATTGCCAGATGTTCACAACTGTCTGTGTGAGAACACACACATCTAAGGCTGCGTTAAGTGCACTCACTAACCACTCTGGACTTGTTCCTTCGCTTGCCCATAGCTCAGCTGACACACGGACAGTTTGGTGGATCTTGGTACTACCAGCGGAGTCATGCTGTAACCTCCTACCTATTCTACAGCCCATTGCTCACAGCAGAGGGTCTGTATCTTTGATCTCTGAGGAGTCACACTGACAAAATAGGAATAAAATTTCTTTGAGTAAGAAGCTACTTTTGGCTTCCAAATGTCTCTGCTGTTTAGGACCGTTTTAAATTTATTTAGTTCAGAAATTTTATACACTGAATTAAAACATGCAAATATCACTTTACAACAACTATGATTGTTTTTTCTTTTTCTTAAAGCTTTCTTCCCCTCCCCCATCTCCAGGTAGACCCTCCATTTCTTGCCCTGAAACAGCTCCCAAATCCCAGTCCAGCTCTTCAAATATATAGCATAGATGTATGTGCATTCCTAGATGACCCCCTTTGCATTTAATTTTGAATGCTCCTAGATTACTTTTGTTGTATTCACTCTGTTCTGAGGATGAAAATAAATAAGGGAAACTGATGAATTATGCATTGATTTCACCTTCACCTTTAGTCTGAATCACTGGCGGGCCCTGTCCTTAAACTGAAGTACCTGCTTCCATTGAACATAGGAACTGCTCTTCTGCCTGTGTGCATGTGTGTGCTTGCTGTGAGTTTGCTTGCTTTTCAATGAAGAAATAGAAAATCTAAATTTTGAACTAAATTTACCTGCAATGATTCATTCAGAGCACTGCTCCTTTCATAACTTATTAAAATGCATTAGGAATAAACTCTTTACAGTGCTGCTATAAACAGCAAATGTTCTACTTTGAAGCCATGATGCACACTGCCTGCGCAGGTATGCTGCTGTGTGAAGTGGCATAAATACTCAAAGAGAAATGACACAAAAGGAGCCCTGTACAGATGGCTTGGACAAAATGCTGGCCTTGCCCTGCAGTCATCACAAGTTGGAAATCTGGCATTAAATAGCATCTGTAGACAGGTTTGGTGTCTATCTTCTGGCTTATCCCCTCTTAAACTTGCATCTCGCTCCCACCCTGTACGTTGTATACTAACAGAGGACTTCTGACGTAGACTAGATGAAAATTATGTACCAAATCTGGTTTGATAGATGATGGCCTGGTACTGAAGGTCTCTTTCCTCTCATAGCAACACTTGTGTCAGAGCTGACTTCCTCTTCACTGTAAACCCTAGCAGGTGGTGGGGAAAGATGTTTGTATGCCTGCGTGTGGCTTCTTCCCTTGCCCATACTGCCGTGTGAAAACTATTGCCTTTTGTTTTGAACGGTTCTTTTTCTCTCTGCTCACAAATCCCACAGGCCTGCTGAGCTCTGCAGGCCAGACACACCGATGCATTCGTGCCATCTGCTGACAGAAGAGATGATTGCATGTACCAGGTTTGCTGGAGTTTTTCACAACTTCTGTAGGATTTCATACACGGAAGGACAATGAACATGCCCTTAGCAAGGGGGAATGTTCCCTGTCTTCTTGTTAAGGTGGGGTGGCTGGGTAACTGGCAGTAAAGTCTGAAATAAGATTTGAAGCTCAATATTGTGATCTAAAGAACCAGCAGCAAAGTAGAATGCCGTAAGTTCAGGAAAGCAAAGACATGTTTTAGTAGCATCGTGATTTAATAAGTCGTCTTTCTGGGAAGGGGTAAAATGGTGCTTCTTCCTCAAACCCAAAGTTTTGTGGAATGTTTCTTGCTTAATTTCTGAGTACTCAGAATACAATTTGAGCCAGGGAGTTGTGGTTTAGCAACCAATTCTACTTTACAGGGTCCTCCTAGTGGTGCCTCTATCTATGGGCAGAGAATGCCAATGACATGTCTGAGCACAAGCAAATGTTGCCTCTTTGGGAATCAGCATACTTTTGCCCTCCTCTGAGCTGTGCCTGTGGATCAGGACTGGCTGATGTCTGAGCTTAGCTTGGAAGCACCCCATTCAGCATGATGCTTTCCATCCCTGGTGGAGAATTATATCTGAGAGGTCTTTTTGCCTGATGGCAACACTCCTTCTGGTGGGTCATTTTGTGAGCCAGGGAGAGCAGAGCAGTGCAGCCTGTGTTTGGGTAGAAGAGCTTGCTGGGCCTCAGGTCTGCACCTGATACCGTAAAAGCCAGTTGAAGAACTCTTTAAGACTCATTTTTGGAGTTTTAGAAAGCAGGCATTCTTTATTACAGCTCCAGATGCACGGGAGGATCCTTCCTACCAAATGTGCATACCTACTAAAACTTCTTTCTGATATTTATACCACGCCTATCTTATACATAATCATTAAACTGACTAAGCATCCTCTTTTTCCAGCTGGGTATCGGGCCCAGCCTGTCATACAAGGTAGGTCTACGTGGGCACAAGCAGAACAACCCCAGGCAGAAAGGCAGTGGAGCTCAGTATGCGACTTGTGCTTTGTTGCTGGCTGGCTATTTCTCTGTGTCTGCCTCTGCCAGCCCCTTCCCCAAGTGCAGCCAGGAACAAATAGGATTGTGCTCAGATGTCTCTGGGCATGAGCTGTACATCAGCTATGTCTGATTTCGGGGACAAACATCCTTGGTAAAGGGCCAGCTCACACCCTCGTATTCCTGCTTCTACCTTGCAGAATTAATTCTGTAGACTGTGTTAGCAAATTTAGGAGGTCTGTAATCTTCTTTGTCCATTAGTCACAGGGCGGGGGGCCAGTTGTCAGTGGGAAACTAGTGAGGACCATGTTAGTTGTTGCTTTCTGTGTAGCAGGACTGTATTTAAGCAATATGCATTCCTGTTGTGTGGTGTGTGGAAGTGTTTTTATGCAAGAGAGAGTGAGCTTAGGAGCTGAGCATCCACTGGGGCATTTTACATAGTATTTTCACAACAACATCTATAAAATATAGGTGAAATTTCTAATTACTGAATTAATTTAAAAGTTCTGTATTCTCCATGTACCTGCCTCTTCTAAGCCTAACGTCTTTATCAGCACTTGTGAACAAAGCTTTTTAGCATTTTTCGTTATTGCTACAGATATATTAGGGAATTTGTAGGATTAAAATTCAAGATCATGTACTGTGTAAGACAATAAAGAAGATGGTCTAGTTTTTTGAGAGAAACTGAAAACATAACAGACCTGCTAGGACAAAATCTGCCAGTATACTGTGGTTTTCCTTAAGGCTTATTACCGGAGTGATGTGAGGTTCTCTATTAAATAAAGCAGAGTGTAAACAGAGCATTTCTAGTCCTCACACTTTCAGAGGAAAGCTAAGTGAACTAACTGAACTTACTATGTTATTGGGTTTGAATTGCCTTTCCTCTGTCCTCCTTGCCAAAGATGCCTGGAGAAAATGAAACTTGAAGATATTGCTATGATTTCATGGCCTGTCTCTAACTTCATGGATGTTTGGGTTGGGGACACTACCTCCTAAAACTTGGGAGGAATTGGTGAATGGGATCCTGCTCCCCTGAGCTTTTCAGTCACCAGGGTGAAGCAGCCCTGATAGGAGATGAGATTTGAAGAATGAGCTTTGATTGTAATCTTTCTATTAGAAAAGGACTTTGAGATCCTGTTCCATGAGGTCTTTTGCATAAATTTCTGACAGTTCTCTGGATCCAAATCTTGCTTATGGAATCATAGAATCATTAAGGTTGGAAAAGACCTCTGAGATCATCTAGTCCAACTGTCAACCCAACACCACCATGTCTACTAAACCATGTCCTGGAGTGTCACATCCACACATTGTTTGAACACCTGCAGGGACAGGGACTCCACCACCTCCCTGGGCAGCCTGTTCCAATGCCTCACCATTCTTTCAGTAAAGACATTTTTCCTAATATCCAATCTNCTCTGCCCATCAATCCAGCCTGTCCAGATCCCTCTGCAGAGCCTTCTTACCCTCGAGCAGATCGACACTCCCACCCAGCTTGGTGTCATCTGCACCATGTCCATAGATTATTTTATATTTTTATATATATATATATGTAATATTTCCATATTATATTAGGTCCATATTTCACTCGAGTTTTAGATGATAAAGGACTTTGGGAGTAGGCTATTGGAGAGAATGGCTTCCTGGAACATACTTTGTGAATTTTATATTTGATCAGCAACAATTTTGCTTCCCCTTCTCTCCTTCACCTCACAATGTAAGTAACTATCACCCTGATGAGCTGAGAGATCACCAGGCTTAATCTCAATAAATGTGTGTGTGAGGCTCTGTTTCATGCCAGGTAAGTACAGAAAGGCTTTGCGACAGATGTGGGGCTGGTCTCCTGGAACCTCTCCTGAATGAACAGAGGAGGCAAAATGGGATGAGAGTCCTGTGCAAAGGGCCATGAGTGCTTCATGCCTGAACTGTTACTAGCATTTCAAGCTGGTAACAGAGAACTGCTCCAAAAATACAGCCCTCATCTCACTGAAAATGCTTACAGGGCATCAGCTAGCTGTGAGCACCGCCAGCCCCTGCCTCAGACCTCCACCAGCTCCTCCTTCCCACCAGCCAATTCATGCCTTACACAGGAAGGAGGGCAGTTGCAGTACCTGGATCGCTTGGGGCCACCTGGCTACATGACTTCTTACTGCTGTTTTCTTAAGATCATAGTGCGTTTCACCTTTGCAGTCCTGTGCCAGTGACAATGGCATTTTACTGCATGCTTTCACGCAAGGTGGCGCAGGTTCTACTCTGCTGTAGCAGTGATTGCTTTTCCCTTTCTCTTTTACTCGTAATTGTTCCAGCTCCTGTGCTTCCTGGCCGCTGCCTGTGCTGCAGGGATAAGAGATCCTTGACAGCTGCTGGGGCGGTGGGTTTGGCGCTTGATGGAGATGGAATCTGCACAGTGCTTCGTGCTGTGCTCTTTAACAGATGACAGTGCTCAGCTGCACATAAATTATTATAAAATCTGAGAATTTAGGGACTGATGGTCCTGTTAGAAACTTTTGCTGTTTTTTCTGTGCTGTCAGATATGACCTCTGCAAGATGAAGCTGGGGCAGCAGGGTAGAAGCAATGGGACATGGGCAGGCAGGTTTGGAGGACGTAGGTTTTCCTCTGTCTCCCATGGAAAGGGAGGAGGAATGCCTTTGAAATTTCTTCCAGGTGTTCCCACTCACTTCAGGGGAGCTGCCCTGTTTTCTGCTAGCAGGAAATCTGGCGTATAACTTCTTTCCCCAGGTGATGTGGACGAAGGGGAATTCTACATGAATGTCAAAGCCAACTAGCACTTTTCATACATCTGATGCTGTGCATGGGGCCTTAACAAATATATTTCTTATAGGTGACTTGATCTGGCTCCACGTAGCTTTGGCAATGTTCTTGGTGGTGCTGGGTGGGAAATTGGTTAGTACTGCAGTTTGCTCTTAGCTTCGTGGTCTCAGACACAGTTGTATTGTTTAAGCCTTGTTGATTTCAGCACTTTCTGACCAAGGATCTGCATTCCCTGCCTCATCTTGCTAGTCCAATCCATGCTCATCTGCAAGGACAGAAAAAAATTATATTGTCATTCTGGCATTGGGTTTCTCGGCTGTATTTGGCCTGTCTTGGCTTCCCTCAGTGTTTGGATATAGGATCTGTCAAATGGGCCAGGCCAGGGCTGTATGGATGGAGTCCAGTGAAGTCTGGGGGCTGGAAAGAGGATTTGCCTCATGTCATCTTCTCCACCAGATGCCTCAGGTTTCTGAAGACACCTGCTTTCCTTCTACACTCAGAGAACATATTTCCCCTGTCTCCAGAACTCTTTTGGGGATTGACTGGTTTCCTGGAATCATCCTTCATTCCCCCTTTTTCTGACCTGTCCCAAGCTAAATAGATTTAGTCATTGGTAGATGAAGAGAATGAAAGTGATTGAAGGGGATGCCATTCTGATCAAGTCATTGACCTCAGGAGCCAGGTTTGATGAATTTTAAGGGAAAATCAAGAACATTAGATTGAATTACAGCTGTGGTTATCCATCAACCATCTGATGGCTGGCTGTTGCCCCGTATACTCCACATGTAAGTTTTAGCTTTGCTGGATGATTTAGTGGAGAATTTTTGAGTCAAGGACAAAACTCGTGCTGTTCTGCAGTGAGGTAGAGCTGTTACTACAGAACAGGCAGGCACCTAGAATGGATAGTGATGTTTCAGGTCCAGTTCATAAGGAATAGTGCTGTGATTCGCTCTGGCTGTGGCTTGTCTTTGTAGAAAACAGCTCTGCTACAGGAACAGAAAACAAGCTGGTGGTTCAGTAGCTGGGGGGAGAATTTCCAGCATGTTGGATAACTGTAAGCAGGAGGCTTGACAGAACAACTCAAAATGCATTTACGATGGAGATTCTTGTGTTATTGACAGGATATGAGGGGGTGGTGGCATTCCTCTGGGCGTATTCCTCAGGCTGGCACCTGAACATAAAGTGGTGTAGCAACTAAGCCCTTTCAGGACAGGCAAGCAGATACTAGACAGTAACTAGGAACAGAAAACCATCCTAGAGAAGCCCAAAATGCTTTTGCAACCTTGGAGTCAAGTTCTGCCCGACACGTACACATGCCCCTCTGGCTGACTTGGAGCGAGAGGATAATGTGTTCCCGGGTCTGGAAGGGAACGGCTTTGCTTATTGCTGGAGAGCTGCCACTTGTCTTCTGCGAGAGGCACCTGGTGCTGACTAGTCAGATTAGGATGAGTGCTTGAGGGAGGCTGGGGACTTTTTTCTCTTGTGCAGCTTCCAAAACCTTCCCCTGTCCTATTTCCACTGTTCTTCTCCAGTGTCATCAAGACCCTTTGTAAAGTGGTGGGATTGGTGTTGGCTTCTTTGGGGAGAATATCCTGAAGGTGAAATTAAACTTTGGGGAGGAGGACTCCATTACATTGAAAAAAACAGCAGTGGAGTGAGGCTAATTTAGCAAGCAGGACTGCTGAGGTATTTTCAAGAGTACTGTGAAGTCATCCACACAGAAGTCACCTTTTCATGCAGCATGCAGTGTTGACCACCTCATTTCAGCTAGGGTGTAGCAATACTAGGGGCCACACAAGTGCTGAGAAGGACAATCGGGTATACAAGATCAAAGAAGTTGTTCTTTTCAACGTGGAAGAAAGATGACTAACTAAACCATGTAAAATCTTGAGTGATCTGTGGAAGGTACCTTGGTTAGGTGAGTCTCTTAATTTCTTAGCAAGCCAGCAAAAGGAGATACTTTTTGACACAACATGGACTTTGTGAAACATGGTGCTGCAAGGCACTGACTATACCAAAAATATAAATGATTTAGAAAGCAATGAGAGACATTACCAGCAGATAAGTCCATCAGTGCTGTTAAAGACAAAGCTGCAAATACTGCCTCCAGTTTGGGAAATCCCAAAGCCAGAGACTGCTTGGAGGTTGCAGAGAGAAAATTATGTTGTACTTTCCTTGCTCTTAACTCTTCCTCTGCAAGCAGTCAGCAGCAGTTGCCTGAAACAGGACGCTAGGATAGATGGACGTGTTATGTACCTCACTGAGGTAGTTACGCTCTTGTAAAGAGCACAGTAACAGTGAAGGGACTAGAACAGCCTCTCCTGCAAGGAGCTGCATGTTTGCGCTCAAGAAGCTCAACCTGGTTTGTGCCCACTGTTGTTACCTTGTAAGCAGATCCACCAGCGGAGTCCTGGTGACTCTCCCTCAATGTAACACCTTGCTGAATACCTAGAAGTGCTCAGCAGGGGTGTGAGCAGGAATGGCCCATCTAGACCCCCTGTGGCCCTTGTGCTTTCAGTCCCAGAAGGTGGCACTAATAAAGCAATCTGTCCCTGGGCAGATTTTATCTCTGGGATTGCAATTCCAGGATAAATGGTATCTTGTGCCATTTCCAAAGGGAATTTTATGTGTTATGCACACTTCAAAATATGGGCACCGTATGAACACGGTGTACAGAGTTAAGCAGGGTGTAGCAGCAAGCTGTTCTTACAAGCACACTTTCTGCCCCTTCTTCCTTCTGTTCTGCTTGTCAGCTGCTCTCAGACCTCCTCACACATATTCTTCAGACCCTAAAGCACCTCCTTGACTTGCACTACAAATCCTTTGTAGGCTTTCAGCTTTCAGACGCTCTTATTTTAGTTTGGCTAATGTGACTCTGAAGTCCATTGGATAAGCAGACTGGCAGGCTGAAAACCTGCTATCAGTTTGGAGGATGACTCTTAAACTCTTCATTATCCAAAGCAGAGTTGCACGGTGACATAGGGCCTCCCTCTGAAAGTGCCGGTTCCAGCTCTGGAAGCAGTCTAGCTCTGATATTGTGGTCTCTGAGACTTGAGTATTTTAGCCAAGCAGGTCCCTGCAGTAACACCACTGCTGGTTTTGGTGCCAGGGTGGGTTTGGCTGTTTGTGACAGCACTGTCTTTTGCTGTACAGGCACACTCTTTGAATCTGTGCTTTTTCTTTCTTTCTTTTTTTTTTTCTTTTTTTTTCCCCTTGCACCGTGAAATACCCCTCTGCACTGGCATACAGGATTTCAGCTACCTGGGTGCCTTCCACCAGGGCAAATGGGAACTGGAAAAAAAACTGGGACACTACTTTTAAGATGGTTTTTAAAGAAGACTTTGGAGAAAGAAGCTGATCTCTTTTACAAGGGGGCGCTGGGTCCCTGCAGTGTGTTTTGTCACCATATCACAAGATTTCTAAAAGGAGCAGAATCGGTAGGACACTGGTGTATCAGTCTGCAAAGAGCAGCTTCCTTCGCTCGCCTCCCTTATTTGACTAAACTGGTATCACACGGCTCGGTCTCCCCACTCTCCTCCCACCCCCTGCCAGCTGCCGCCAACAGTCCTCTCCAAATGTGCTTTGTACCTAAAGACTGTCCTAAAGAGCTGACTCTTTCAGTTCTTCTGTGTAACAAAAACTTGTGCTGCTCATAAATAGATTTGCAATTGCCAAGGGAAACAGAAGAATCAGTGCAACCCAGCTGCATCAGAGCTGACCTCCCATCCTGTCTTAAAGAAGCCCCTGAAATACAACACATGTCACTTGGGCATAGCTGGAAGACCTCTGCAGGGATCTGTCCTTTGAACAACATTCCTCTTCTGCAGGATCTGCTGTTTGCAGCAGAATTGTAAAAGAACCAGCAGAGTGCCTGTCTGGTGCCTTTAGGAAAAACGACAAAAGCTTTTTCGTTTTTGACTAGCCTGGGGTTTCATGTATTTCTTTTAGCAGTAAGTCTGTTTCTTTTAGCATAAGTCTATGGGACCTGATGAGGTGCATCCCAGAGTCCTGAGGGAATTGGCTGACATAGTTGCCAAGCCACTCTCCACAATATTTGAAAAGTCATGGCAGTCAGGTGAAGTCCCTGGTGATTGGAAGAAGGGAAACATTGTGCCCATTTTTAAAAAGGGTAGAAAGGAGGACCCTGGGAACTACCGACCTGTCAGCTTCACCTCTGTGCCTGGGATGATCATGGAACAGATCCTCCTAGAAGCTATGCGAAAGCGCATGGAGGACAGGGAGGTGATTCAAGACAGCCAGCATGGCTTCACCAAAGGCAAATCCTGCCTGACTAAGCTAGTGGCTTTCTGTGAAGGAGTGACTGCATCAGTGGAGAAAGGAAAAGCAACAGTCGTCACCTATCTGGACTTCTGTAAAGCCTTTGACACAGTCCCCCACAACATCCTTCTCTTTTAATATTTTCATCAATGACATTTAACAGCACTGGTCCCAGTACGGACCCCTGAGGGACAGCACTTGTAACCAGTCTCCATTCGGACACTGAGCTGTTGACCACTACCCTCTGGATGCAACCATCCAACCAATTCCTTATCCACTGAGCAGTCTACCCATCAAATCCATATCTCCCCAATTTAGAGAGGAAGATGATCCCTTCTATATGTGATCTCCCTAGGCTGCCAGGGAACATGAGGGAGGCATACACCTAGTGTAGTGGTTTTTGTCTGCCTTTGTGGGATGAGCGGACACTACCCCTGCTTCTTCCCACAACCAGTGCTGTTTAATATTTTC
>VZTL01027070.1:26893-42305 GCA_013400535.1 Scopus umbretta | reverse complement strand
AAGAACAGCGCATGCTCCCGGCCCGGCAGCCAATAAGAGCGAGGCCGCTGGCTTTGCTTCGTTCTGGTATCGCCCGGAGCCAATCAGGACGCTGGGTGTTGTGTGGCGGAAGTGGGGCCTCGGCGGGAGCGCGGCGCCATGGCCGCCGGTTCTGCGGCGGTGCTCGCACGGGTGCTGGAGGCGCTGGGTGAGGAGCGGGAGCGGGAGCTGGGCCGGAGCTGAGGCGGGGCTGGGCCCACCCAGGCCCGTGGGGTGTGGAGGGGAGCGCGGCCGGGGCTGCGGGCGCTTGCCCCTCCTGAGCACTCAGCCGGGGTGCCGCCCCGCGGAGCCACCTCACCCAGGGCCCGGGCCGGGCCGTTCCCCGTGGGTGGTGGCGAAGGCTTGTGCTGGGCCAGCGGGGGCTTTTCGGGCTGTCGGCGCGTCTCCTGGGGGCTTCGCCGCCGGGAGGCGGCCTGGATGTAGCAGCGTAGCCGTAGGGAGAGCGGCGGTGCCGTGCTGCTGGTGCCTGAGGGCAGCCTGGGCCTGCCCGGCTTCCCGGTAGGCTGAGGGACTTCGTGCGGATACTGCTCCGCAGGGTCGGGGAAGTTTTTCAGGGCTGTCAAACTGTGCGATTGCACAGACTCAGTCTGGGGCTCCGAGGCCTTATGGAGTTGCTTCTATTAGACTTGGGATGCTGAGCAGGTTATGTTAGTGGCACTCAGGACAAGCCCCCTTAGAGAAAGCTCTACTTTTAAGGTAAATGCATGCATGATGGCCTAGAAATTCTTCAGAGAGCGATTAGATTTATTGCTATAACACTTTAAGGATTTGCTCCCTGTCACCACTGCTTGTGTTTTTCAGATGCTGGTGGTGCAGCAGATAAGATTAACTTAATACCTCAAGACTTTTTTGCGGAACTGGTAAGTAGGGCAGTACATGGGAAATGGAAGGGCTTCTGGCACTCTTTGATTCTAGGAAACCTTTTTGCTCTTCTGAGCTTTGCCTGTTGCAAAGGGAATCTTATGGATGTGGTAGCATAGATTTACATGACTCATAAAGTGGACCAGTCCTGCTAAGAGCAATGGGATTGCTTTCAATTTATGTTTTTATCACAGAAGATTTTTCAAAAATATGGTTTTTTTGCCTTTCATCTAAATGAGATACCAAGCTAGCTTGTCTAGAAAACATTCAGGTTGTGTACTGTAGTGTGCACTTGAACAGCATGACTGTTCAATTAGTATGAAAATGGTGTGTTAAGTAGGAATAGCTAGTGAGGTAGTAACGAAAAGTCATGACAGAGTTAATTCGCTTTTCTTGGATTTGATGTAATTTGAAAATCTGTCACTTCAGTGACTTTATGTCACTTCAGTGACTTTATTCTTCANGAGCGGCTGTGTGGTGCTTGGTTGCCAATTGGGGTTAAACTACAGCAACGTTACATTTAAAACATCCTCTTGTCCATTTTTGCATTAACTAGTTTTATTTTTTGTTTTGCAATAGCCACATATTCAGACTAGCTGGGTCTTGTATATTAAAATATGGATTAAGAAAGCTTTCAAACTTGCTTTCTTTGCAGTGTGAACAAATAATTCAACATCTGAACCATAAGATCCCAGGTGTAAACACAGCTGAACTGTGTCAGGTAAGTTTGGGTGCTAGCACTTATAAACAAGTATACTAGCTGTATATGCTGTAAAGGATAGATTCCCCAAGTCAATTTTCGTGTGTGTATATACACAAAGATATTTTTATTAATGCATAATTTATTATTATTTGTAATTGTTTGAACATTCTGTTTCTAGAGAATTCAAACATCTGGGATTGAGATTAATGTTGGTGACCTGGCAAAAATAGCTAATATTATTTCCTTTCTGTTTAGGTAAGCGCAAAATAATTTTCTTTGCTTCATGTTGTCTTCCCCTCCACCCCAACTTAATAGTGGTATTAAAAAGTGACATCAAATGCGGGTATAAAATGAACTGTTTTGGGAAAAGGGCAAAAGTTTGTAACTCTCAGTACACAAAAAAACTTCTGGACTTAGTTTATATTCTTAAAAAAATGTATAGCTACCCAATATATAGTTTCACTTTTTGTAATTAGAACAATTTCCTCTCTTTAGCTTTTTTTTTTAAGATCCTGTGTGTAAGCTTTAGAACTACTAGCAAAAGAAAAGAAGTTAAGCTCAGTAAAGTCAGCTAGACCTTTGGCTGCAAGAAGCATGTTCTAAAACCTTCTTGTTTCTTAGAGATTAGAAACCAGCATCTGTGCCTCTCTGAAGGGCACACAGTTTTATAATGTTGAACTCTGCCATGACAAAGGTAGATTTTTGTTCTTTAGGTAGCATTTTGAGCTGTCGTTTTGCTGTAAGTTTTTCTATTTTCAGAAAGATAAAGTTTTCAAGATCTTGGTTGTCTTAATATCTAGTATCTAAATGTTTTATGCAACATTAATATGACTGAAGAAAATATACCGGTAGAAATATACTACTTTTTCCTCTATAAAATATAAAGCCCTAAATTGTATTAGACCATGCAAGTTGGAAGAGTAACTCTTTTCCTGTTTTATTAATCTCACTTTGAGAGGAGTGGATCAGCATGAACAAACCTAGGGTGGGATTTTTTTTTTTTACCTGTTTCTGTAGAGGTAATTGAGTAGCAATTTTCCTCTAGACTTGCTGCCTTTTCAGTTGAGGGTTTATTGCATCATGTGACTCTTGTTAGTACCAATTATACTGTTGCCTAGAGGTCCTTACTTGCATTTTGTTGATACTTAAATTACCTCTTCTAAATGTTTAATTAAGCTGCCTTGCTTCTAAAATAATAATATTGTTTAAATGCTGTATGCACACATCTTTGACTGAATTAGGCCTTTTTTTCAGTTGCAACAGCACTTTGAGGCCTTAATTATTTTTGTTTTAATGTTCTGTGTTGTGCAAGCCTGGTGAAGCTTGGTCTCTGCGTATTAAGACACATTAAATGTCAAGTCATGTTTTTTTTTGCATGTGGGTGGAAAAGACTAGTAAAATATTCTGGACAAAAAAAAAAATCACTGGCTACCTAATGATTGTAAAGTACATAGACATGTAAAGCAGAAATTAAAAAATGGCCTGTTAGGGGTGAGGTGAGAAATTGTATTAAATTTGTGGAGAATGAAATTGATGTGGTTTTCTTTGGATATACTTACAGCACAGCAGCCAGAAACAATCTCTCTACGGAAGAACTTGTCACCACCTTGGGCAATGCAGGCAGCGCGCTGCCAAAACACGCAGTTCAAGTTATTCGTCACGTGTGGAATGAGCAGGGCAAATCCATTAGTGTGTCAGAAGATGCAAGAAATATGGCCACAGTGGGGCAGGTAACTAAATGACAAAGTGCATTTGAGCTAACTGTTAACTCTTCAGAAATGTCAGTACTGCTTTGTGTGTGTTGTATTGTCAAGCACATGGTAGTATCTTGACTGCCAAAAGCTTTCCTGTATATATATGTTGCTGAATGTCTACCCAGATAAAGAAGCATATACAATAAAGATTGTCTAAATGCCTTACAGTTTTCTAACATTATTGTTTAGATTATAAGGTCACATTTCCTACCTTTTTAAAAAAAAAAATCAGTGCTTCATAGTACTGTTAGGGAAGGTGAGTGGCAGTCAGTGTGGCAGACAATTGTATTAGCTGTTTATGTAAATTTGTTTTAAATGTAATTTGAATTGTTCTTTAGAGTTGATAACGCCAGCACTTGATTCTTTTATTCTCTGTCTCCCTTAAGTTTAAACTTTTTTAAAGATACTTTCTGTCAATTTCCAGCATTACTTTTTTCTTTTTTGAAAAAATAACACAGTGTATTTGTGTTTAAGATCTTCTTTTTTCTAACAACAGTTAGAAAAGTTAGTATAGAATTAGGAAAAAAAAATCTTTGAGGCTTGAAAGTAAGTTTCTAAAGGCTCTCTTCACTTTTTTATTCAACAGTTCTGCCTGTTATAAAAGGCTAAAAATTATAACTTACCTGTCTGAAATGTATTTATGATGTACTTTGATTTATCTTATCTAAAATACAGTTATGAAATGCCTTAACTTTTTTCATTATTGCTATTACAAAATTTTTTCCACTGAGGTTTTTCTCATGTTTCCACTTGATTTAGAAACTGCTTAAAAAACCCAAAAAAACCCCACAAAAGCATGAATGATATACAAGCCAGGTGAACTCTGTGGCTTAAACTCCTCTTACTAGAACTTTAAATAGACTGTACTTGACTAAGGAAAACTGATTAAGTGAAGTAACTTATTAAAGTACTTATTTTTTCACTGTTAAAAGGAAGGGCAGATGATTTTGTATTCACAATATCTGAATGTGTGTGTTTGCTTCCTATTTGGATGTGAGTTCTAGATGTCCTATGTTGTCTGTAAAGCATCCATCCAACAGAATAGCAATGGTAGGCTAGATCTCTCTTTATCACTGTTTCCAATGATTTTCTTCTTTGTAGTTTGTAGATATTAAATGGAAACTGGGAGTTGCGATGAGCTCTGACGCCTGCAGGTCTCTGAAGTATCCTTATGTTACGGTGACGCTGAAAGTGGCAGACCCTTCGGGACAAATAACAGACAAATCTTTTGAAATGACGATCCCGCAGTTCAAGGTCTGTAATCAGTGTTAAGTGATTCAGTCTCTTAAAAACAACAGTGTTGGGAAGGAGCAACTGTATACCTCGATGCATACGTTTGTGTTGCTTATTTACTGATAGTCATTCAAAGATGAAACATTAAATAATTATTTAAAACGCTGAAGCTAAATACTTACAGCATTTATTTCTACATCACTTATCTGAAAATGCTAGTTTAGCAGTAATTAATCGTTCTCTTACACATAAGCTAACAACTGAAGATGTAAAGACTTCTGGATCTTTCTTGTCAGCTGTCACTCTGCCATTTTTAAAAATAGATGGAATATTCTAAATCTATGGAACTGTTGTCCAGCTTCAAAATCTGAAACTTGGGCCAAGCATAAACATTTGCTAATGATTAGGAATGGAGGTCAGTCTGCTTTGTCACCACTGGCTCTTAATTGCTCTGCCTTCATCTATGAACTTATGTAACTTTATTTAATCTTGCATAAATGTGGCGCTTCTGTTGTTCCCGTTTAAAGGGCGAACACGTGTCTTAGAATATCATATAAGCTTACAAGTAAATAAATCCTTGAAGTTGGACTGGCAGGAATTAGAGAAGTGTATTCTGAATCCTTAGGTGTTGTGAAATGTTCTATTCATTCTGTTTGAAGCCTATTTAGTAACTTGCTGTTCAACTACTATAAGAAATGGATGCTATACTTGAGAAACCTGGATTATTTCAGCTGGGAATAGAAACATTTGCGTGAGAAGGTTTTTTTAGTGGTGGTTTTGTTGTGGTGTGAAAGCTACTTTGCATTTTTCTTTCATGGTGTCTTCTATTCATAGGAAAACACATGCAAATAAGGCATCACCTGTGTAGATTTAATAGTGAATGTGCCCAAACGACAACCCACAAAAAGAAAAGCAGAAACCTTCACTTCAAGCTGCAAATTCTTAAGTGGAGGAAAGAGGGAATGTGAGAAACATGGATTGTGACTTTTGTCTAACATGCTAGTTTGAACTACAGTTTGAGCTTTTCATACAAGCAACTGAAATTTATCTTAACTCTTGCTTTCCAGAACTTCTTCAGACAGTTCAAAGAAATGGCGTCTGTTCTTGAAACTGTTTGAAGAGAACTCTTCTTTACATTGAACTTTCGGACAGACTTAGATCAAGTAAACTTTCTGTTCTGCACAGGGAATAAAGTGCCATTGTTCAGCAAGGTACGTATCCTTGTCTTTTCGACGCGTAACTGTCAGCATCATCCTTGCATTGCTGTGAAGACTTCTTCGCTTTTGAATACTTGAAGCCAACTCTGCAGTGTCTGTGAAAATGTGTTCAGCTTTGTTCAGTCCTGGTAGACAGGATCAGGATGTGTACTGAGAAACATCACTGTAGACTTTCTAATATCCAAAAGTAAGAAACTACACATTTAACTCTGGAGCGTGGAAAGACACCTGAAAATGTTGACTGGGAAGATACTGAGGGAAGTGTAAAACCCATGTTAATGCTTTTGTGTGTAAAACTGAGATGTGCTTGGACTCAACAATAACATTAAGTATAAGGAGTATATGAAGTTACACATAACAAGCATACAGTTATTCTTACAGTATTCATACAGTTATAAAGAACAGCAATGTGAAGTAGTTAGTTGCAGCCATTTTCAGACTTGGCTTCCAGTCTTCTTTTAATAACTGGAGAAGGTATTTGTCCTAACAGCCTCTCTATTTCAAATACTTATTTCCTACCACCTAGGTTTATAAAAGCTGAGTTAATGCATTAGGCTTTTCTGGACATACAAAATTTATTCTCTGGAATGAAGCCCAGAGACTAATTTTAAATAAAGATAGAAAGGTGAATTTAATTCAAAAGCATTTTAATATATTTTTGCCTTTGTATTTAGTCCAGCTCTAATCTGTGGCACTCTGCTTGATGTTTTCATCAGCAGTCTGCTTTCTAATTAAATTAGAATATTGATGTAGTTCCCTCACTCCAAGCTCTGAACTAGAGAAGTCAAGAGGACATTTGCAAATTCAGGCTGGAGTGTTAGCCAAGCGCATGAGAGAAAGGACCACACTAAAAGTGAGCAAGATTTCCTTGCTGCTTGTGTGTGTGCCAGGAGTCCACTAGGCTGTGTCATGCGCACTCGCTCTCAGAGAATGTCCTAACTAGCAAAATTTTGGCTTCGTTTCTGAAGAATGGAGGTATTTCCAAAGGGGGAGTGATAAATCTCATGTACTTGGATGCTTTGTTTTTTTTTTCTTGAGTTTTCCATAAAGAAACTGCAAATGTAGTGAGATGTTATAAAAGCACTACTCTTGCATTTCAAGATGTGCTGGTGGTGTAGTAGAGCAAGTAAATATGAGGAGAGACAATTCATACTGATAAGCAGACTGAAGTTCGTGCTGCGACTTCAGAATGGTAGAGACTGAGACCCAGTTTTGCTGGGAGAGATCTTCAAGTGATTTTAGGCCCCCTTAAATGAGAACATCTACCTTTCTAACCCACTTACTTTTTTTTGGTAATTAACTTTTTCAGAATCTGGCTGAAAGTCATTGATACAGGTTATGCCTGCCTTTTTGTGTCATGAAAATAAACTGCAGCACGCACCGCGTGCTGCATACTGCAATCCTTTCAATGAAGAGAGATACACCCTCGCTATTTGGGCATTATGCGTGGTGCATAAAGACAGTACTTAGAGTTGCTTAGAAGTCCAAGTAAGTGAAACAGCGTTGGCTTAACAGAAGTTAGTAAAAGTTCTGGGCTGTGGCCATTGACCTGGATGATATTCCTTTGTGCTGCTGAAGTCTGAGGTGTTTGCTTTGTGGCTGGGGAGAGCGGATTGCTCTTTTCTGAGATCCTCTCAATGGAATGTCACAAAATGCTCTCAGGAACAGGCTTCCTGTTTTCCTTTTCCCTTTTCTGAAGCTGAACATAATGCAAAAAATCCTCTCTGTGTGTGGAAAAATAATGCAAGAAGCTGATTTTTTTTTAATTTTTTTTTAATTTGCAGAAGCTGGAGTGTAAGGCTGCTGTAACTGGAACATATTGTCATGCTTTGGCCTAGTGAATTAGTTGGTTTACATTCATGCAAGAGTTCCAGAAAAATAATACTTTTTTTTTTTTAGTAAAGCTGGAGCCTTACAAATACTTCCTGTTTGTTCTAATGCACTTAAGTTCTTCATATAGCTGGAAATATTTGTGCCTTCATTGGGACTGGATGGAAAAGAAATTTTAATTCATCAGGTCTTAACTTCTAGAAACAACTACTTAGTAGATGCTGGAAGGTAATGAAGAAACTTTCAGCTACCATTTTTGCTTGGTTGTCCATCACCGAGAGGGGAAAGTTGACAGCCTTTGAGAAGTTGAACTTGCATTTTGTCAAGTCAAATATTCTACAAATATTAATGAATATTTTTTAAATGTCCCTGAACTCCAGCATGTTGTAACTCTGGCTGGAAGATGCCTGGACATGTGTGCTGTATCAGTTTACTGTCTGAGAATTTTCAGAGGTTTTTATGGACATCTAGGAGATGTAATTACAAGTTGGCTATGTACTCAAACTTCTGAGATTTGTCCTGATTGCTATCAGTAGGAATTCCTGTACTGAGTAATGGAAGAATTAAGTACTTTATTAAAACATCCCCCCCAAAAAAAACCCAACCAACAACCTAAGAGCCAAATTAAGAGCTTGCAGGATAGCAATATTAACATGTTCAAACAAGCTGCTGAATTGTTTGTCTAAATGTGCAGAAACCACATCTTTTTGAGGAGGATCAGTAGTCCTTGTGTGTTCCTAATTCTACTTGTTGACTGATATGAAATTGTATAACATTAATATTTTTGTAAGCCCACAAACAGTCATTAAACATACAGGTAACAAAGATAAAGATGGTCTGTATTTTTGTTTTCAGCCTACTGTGTGAAAGTCTGTCTTGTAAATACTATCATGGGTAAAGTTAAGGACTAGACTATGACTAAACTTTTCTCCTTATTAAATTAGGATGATGTTCAGAGATACGCAGTCTCTCTCTGTGATGGGGTACCGAGGAGCTGAGGCTGCAGGCTGCAAGAGATATTTGTATCAATTACAGCTAGAGAAAATGTTCTGTTGGCCCAGGAAAAGACAGAGGACGTATGAGATTAGTGAAACTTTCCAGGAGATTGCATTCAAGTGGTTTTCTTTCCTTAACTGTATTTAGGAGACAAGCAAACAATTTTTCTTTTCATCATTTGCCTGGAACAGAGCAAGAGGAAAGAAGGGGAGGGGGGAAGGGTCTTACACACTAAACAAACACAAGGGAGGGAATAATGAATGAATCTCCTTGCAATGACTGTCTGTTGTCTGTATCAATAACTTTTTTCTTTGCATTAGTTTCAAACACACCGTTCCACTTGCAGAAAGCTGTTTTGTAGAAAAATGGAGAAAGGCCCACGAAAAGAGTGTACAAATGCCTGTAGTCATGTGGGTGCCCTACTAGTGTTTTATGTATTTAGTTTGCACACTTTGGCCTAGTCATTGCCAAAGTAAAAGCATGTCTCTGTTCCTCCTTCCACAGGTTTGTGCTGCCTTTCTTTGACCACATTTTAAAGGCGTGTAACCTTGTTGTTCACTGAGCCCATGCCCCTTTATTTTTTTACCTTTCCATTTTCCAGCCTTTGCACTCTATTTGAACACCTGAAGATAATTAGCTTGGACTGATGAAAAGCAAAGGTAGAGAGATGGTAAACTGGGGGAGAGGGTGAATGTTGTGTTTCTTCTTCCTGCTTGCCCTGTTCCCTGTCATGTTTGAGTGTTTTATTACCTTAACTGTGGGTATAATGAGAGGGTAATTTCCACTCCTTCCAGGTTCTCCTGTTTATCCCTTGCAGGTACTAGAATAACACACAAAAGTGCCAGAGTTACTTAATCTGCCTGCAGCAAAAAATGCCCCATCTCTGAAGAACCTTTGCAACAGGGGCTGGGACTTAAAATTGAGTAGCCTCTGTCCTATCCAGTACCCTGTGGTTGATCATGGTAGAACTCATTTCCCAGACAGATTTTTTTTTTTTTTTCAGTGAAATGCTACATGATTGTTGCTTGGGCTGCTAGCTTACTGCGCATTCACTCAATTAGGAGGTTGGACCTGTGCAGGTCAGTACATGACATGAGTGCCTCAACCTGGGTTGAGCTTGCAGGGTATGCTGCTACAGTCCTTTCTTCCTGGGGCTTGGTCACCTCAAAGCAACTGGATTTGCTTGTCATTGTGAGATTTTGGCCAAATGTTTCCTTTACTTTTGCTTCTACCATACAGTATGGACATACAGTATTCTATCATACATATATATGGACAATGGTCCATATGTACTCATCCAGTTCCACTCTTGGTGCTTGAGTGCATGAGGAAGCATGCATGTTAGAGGCATGATGTTCAGCATTCCTCGTACCCAGTCCTGAATGCTTTGGAAGACTTCCTGACTTGTTTCTGAGGCTTTTCTGAGGGAAGGTGGAGAAATGACCTGCCATTTGAACTAGTTATTGGTATACGGCTGTTAATTATTTATGACTTTGTGTCATGGAGAAAGTAAGGAAGCCGAGATTGCTCATCTTCTCTGTGAAGGCAAACTTTAGTGTTTTAGTGTTTCTGCGTTTCCTCTTCCCCGCACTGTGTTTTCCTCCTATGGCTAATTGCAGTCTAGCTGCCCTAACTTGAGAACCATTTCTGTTCAATATGTGTAGGTGCCACGGTTTCCAAATACTCCATCAGTGTTAACATTACAAATATTGTTATATTTCTAAATGGGAGATTTCAGTTGTTAGTCTTGTACTTCACATACTGAGCTTTGGAACAGTAAGCTTTAATATGCCTGTTAAAAAAGGACAATTATATTATTTCATACAATAAATTTCTGTGCTATGTCGTTATTTTGAGAGGAATCTGTCATACCATCGGTCACCAGGTGGCACTACTACATATAGTCTTGATACAGGGTAGTCCTTTGAGAGCATGTTGGACAATGGGACAAGGACTTCTGGTTTTAACCCCTGTGTAGGTTGTATCACCGCAACTTCCATCCTACTTCTTACATTGTAGGGAAATACTCTAACTTCTGTGTTAAAAGATGAGCATAAAGATTTCCAGTGACATAAACAACATTCAGCATTTTAATGATAACAGAATATATACCATACATTGTATATTTGCAGTAGCTTCAAAGAGTAATTTAATTATACTAACATTTCTGCATTATGACTTGCTCTTTAAATAGTATCACTTTGCATGTCTGTTGGGGCCTATTCTAGTTTTACATGCTTTTCCCTGTTTATACATCTCTCAAATAGATTTTTCTAGTTCTGTGTCTTGTTCATGGAATAAGCATTTGTGTTTCTCTATCCAAGGTTTTCCTGGAGTTTAACCACTCTAAAATCCTTCTTCCATATTTTGTTATGCAGCCTAGCTTTCACTGTCTTTACGCCACACTTAGGAATACGCTTCTCTGCCACTGAAAGTGGCCCTGGTGCTCGATTCCCCTGTGAATTACCTCTGAATGTGAAAAATAATTTTCCAATGTTCTTGGTACTACTGAAGCTGCAAAGAACTCTTCTGTTCCCCATTAACGGGGCCAGCATGTCATCGCTACTGTGTCTCAGGCAGGTCACAGGTGTTTTAAAAAAAAAAAAAAAATTCAGCTGAGAGCTTGGCCAAATTACACCAAGACAGGCTTCCTTTCCTGGTGATGCTTCTAAACTGGCAAGTACTGGATGCTGCAACCATGCATGAAGCTTGAGAGGGGTGTTAAAAGTTCACGTTTAAAATGAGTGGAGGAATGTAAGCACGTGTCCTGTGTGAATCACCGGTGTGCTGTGCAGTGCTGCTTCTCGCGGTTGGGAATGTGGGAAGACGAGTGAGTCAAGACAACAGATGTTGATTTACCTAGGAGAGAGTCAGGAATGATGAGAAGGAGGATTAAGGGGTTCCCATCTGTTCTTTTTTTGGGGGTTGGGGGTTTTTTGGGCAGCTATGCTGGCACCATTCTTGCTATTGTGTTGGGACTACACACTACTCTTGCTCATGGCTAAGCTGTACTTTTTCTTACCACACATACAGTACCGAGTTGTGAAGTTGCAAAAACACTTTTAATAGTGATACATGGTTGAAGTCTTAATGGTATTTGCATTTTCCTCTTGAGAGATACGATTTGTGACCTTTGAAGTTGAAGTACTCCTGCCTTCCAAAGCATTTTTATGCCGTATTATTTCTGCACTCTACCACAGATCTGCTAACCTTTCTAGCCTGTGGTTCATCTTTTGTAATAATGTATTTGTGGAATAATATCAAGATGTTCCTTTTAGCTTTGGCAATGACAAGAAACCCTGTCTTAGTTTCCATTTCTGGAGAGTTGGTGGGGACCAGGATCCCCTCCAAATCGCAAAACAAGGTAGAAGCAGTGGGCATGGTCAGGGAGAGAAGATGACTCCAGCAGCTGCAGTATTCTCTTCTTCCTCATTTTTTTTTCTCTTCTTTGTATGTTACTGCAGTGGTCGGGGAATAGTAAGGAAGTAAATGTCTCCTTTATATAAAAGCAGAAATAATTGGGAATGTGGAAGTTCTTGTTGCAGAAGTTGCTCTATCTCCTGTAATAACTAGCTTTGCAACTGTCCTGAGCTGCTAACAGCCACCAAACTCGGTCTCAACAACAGGGATTTTAGTAAACTGATCTGATAGCCTTTTTGGGGGGACAAAACTTAAAAAGAAAATTTTTCAAATGTTTGCACTGGGAAAGATGCTATGATCACATGTAAGTACACACGACTTGAGTTTAAAACCTAGTTTTAAACAAAAAGCACTGTTGTGCTTCACTAGATTCCAAGTCCACTGTGCCAGAAAGTTTCACAGGATGACTGTTACGTGAAAAAATGACAAAAATAAGAATCTGTTACACAGTCAAATGCTTCTTTGAAGAGAAATAGAATAATTCAGTGCATTGTCTCTCTTAATCAGTGCTACATTAAATTGAATAATGATACACTGAACACAGACATAAAATGTGGTGGGTCACCTTAAGTTCTAGGGATGTTTATGAAATTCTGAGCTAGGGATTATTCTTTTACGAACTTTGCTCATTCCAGTTCCCCCTAAATCTGTTTTGGAGTGGTTCTTATTGGCAGAACAAACTATAATCTGTCATTGCAATCAAAAAAGATTAATGCCATTTGAGAAGGGAAAAAAAACACCCAACCCCCTATCAGATCAATTTTTCATCATTTTTGTTGTGTACAAATTGCAGTGAATATCTCCGGCTACTGTCATGTCTCTGCAAGACTGATATGTCTTACTCAAAACTTTGGCATTACATTTTAGACTATAATAACCTCTATACATCCTGCAAAATACACAGTTTTCATTATTTCTTGTGATAGTTTTTACATGCTTAATAGAGGAGGCACCAGACTTTCTCTAGCAGCTAAAGTTTAAAGCCTTGGTAATATGCCCAGTCTACTGAACTTACTTTCTAATGCTTCAATTATATTTCCAAAAAGTTACATTACAGTCTTCAAATAAGACTGGGTAGTTTTACTTTAGAAAACATTTTATTGATATAAAAATTTTAAATCTCAGATCTTACTAAAAGGTGATCTGAGAGTAAAATAAAATTTGGCTAGTTAAAAATAATGCAAGTAGGGTAGTGGACCTTGAAATCCCAGAGAGTTAAGCGACAGCATTCTTAGAAAAGCGATAGAATGAGAAGCAATTCCAGCTACTGGGCATATTACTGAAATAAAGTACTCTAGTCCAAGGTGGTTGAAGTTATGCATAAATTATGGAATTGTAAAGTCAAGTCAACAGCTCCTCTAATAACTTAGTATTTTTTCTGCAATTAAAATTGTGGCTAGAAAGCTTAAGGGGATGGATAATTACTAGCAATTAACAGTCTGATCACGGGAGATGCTGAAGTCTCTCCGCTCCTGAAGAAATTACTGAGAACTGTGGTTCCTTACCATTTTGCAGGTTTAAATCCTTTCACACTGAGGATGAACTGGTGATCCAGATATGATACATGAAATGGCTGCTGTGGTGCCATGTGCAGAAACAGTATACATTACCAAGGTATTGTTTTGATGAACAAAACATACTTCCTTTCATAAACAGAAGGAAAATACACTTACCCATTTTATTTGGCAAAACAGTCTTTACGTGTAGTGCTCCACTGGCAAGCATATTGAATCCAAAACGTTCAGAGGCATTTAGTTAACTGTATCCATGTTTGGTCACTTCAGTAGTATATCTTATTTCAAAAGATTTTGCATCTGATGTCTATTTAATCAAGAGAAATCAATGGCAAGTTATCAACAATTCAGAAAAGTCTGGCTGGGTATGTGGTCAGTTTTATTTGACCAACTGAGCATCTATTTGCAGCACATGATATGGCAATTACGGAGCGTAGTACCTTAGATCTTCCCAGATCATTGACTTTTACAATTTGTTTCAAGAAGCTTGGCCAATAATAATAATAAAAAAAGGAATTTTACAAAAATGGTAGCCTCTCGTCAAGAGTCTTTGTCTGTCATGTCTCTGCACAGGTGCTGCATTTACACTTCTATCCATTTGGGACGACCTGGAGAGAAACTGTTCTTTCATCAAGAACAGACATGTATTTTCAAAGCTCTGTGGATAAGAGCTGTGGAAAGTTGCTTTCTTCTCTATCCCAAAGTTTCTGATTCCCATTAACTGAGCTATAAAGATTACATAGTTCAGGCTAATTCCTAACTATTAGGAATAGAATTAGAGGATGATGCTTTTGTTACTATTATAGTTTTAAACACCAGGGGAGAAATTACATGAGAAGCATGTCAGAGGTCATGGGCAAAGGAATACTGTGCTCAATATGAGAGAAATTAGGAAGTTTTAACTTAAAGGTGCATGAAACTTTACAACTGAAAAGAAACGAGAAAAAGGGACCAACTTCAAGAAGAAAAGTTATGTAACTGAAGGGCTGAGTTTCTAATGAAACAAGATGGGGGGATAAAAAGTGGTAGGCAGATTAAAGGATAAGAAAGAAATGATGAATTAAATGGATAAAGGTAAGGGACAGCTAAGAGGGATTACTATGAAGAATCGATTCGGAGAGACATAAAAAGCTTGACACGAGAAGAAAGCATGAAAACTTTGGGTTAACATCTGAGAATTTGATTTTGAAGGTAGGTAAAATACTAGTGGTAGTTTATATAGATTCATTTTGTCTTAAAAGGGATTTGTATGAAGAATTCCATAATAAAAATTAATTAGGTCAAAATAACCAGATCTCCTATCATATTAAGCAAATCACCCAACTGAAGGAGAAACCAAACAGCTTTACATAAATGGCACAACGGTGACAACTTAAGAATTTCAGATTCGTTTGCCACATTTTGTTCCTCGCAGTTCTACCTGATAAAATAATTTGTAAAAATTGGAAGTGCGTCCTTAGCAGCTGAAAACCCAAGTGAAGGCTTCTTGTTCCGTTTGAACAATGAGGGAACATCAGTGGATCTGTGATCACTTAAAAGACTTTCGGCCTCTTGTTTGCTGTTTTTTTAAATGTATTCACAGGATTGTCTTCACGTTTCCCGATTATTGTTAATTATTTGTGTCGCCACAGCACCTAAAAGCCCAGGTGGCTGTCCGCAACCTGGTTTTGGTAGGTCATGTACAAACGTAATGCAAAGGGATCTAAGGGTCTCGGAGGTGGTGTTTGTAAGCAACCCGAGCGATTCAGGACGCTGCAACCTCCCCCTTATGCTGCTTTGTTAGAGCCATTTCATGATTATCCCATCTAAAATCGTTGCAAGACAACGCAGCGAGGCGGGGGGGGG
>VZTL01027070.1:4949-15870 GCA_013400535.1 Scopus umbretta | reverse complement strand
GGAGTAGTCGGTGGTCTGTGGGTTCCTGAGTATTTCTGCACTGGAGTAAATATTCAGTAACAGAGGAATGAAAGACTGGGACATGCAATGCTAACTCCTTGAAGAAATGTATTTTTATATGCCTTCTCATAGGGGTTTTTTTCTTGCTTTGGCTTGATTATTCTTAACAACTTGATCTCAAGTTACGGTAGGATTTCTAAATAAAAATAGAAGTAGGGTAGGACATATTTTAACAGAGCCGTATTTGCCAGAGAGGAACCAGTTGCTTTCTTTAGGACCGCTCAGCTGGAAGCGTAGAAACAAAGCAGCACCTAAATTCCAGCTGAACTCTGCGGTGAAAGCTGATGTATGGCTTTCAGGTCGATGTCCACGGTGGAGTGCAGTACACGCGCAAAGCTCTGTGATTCCTGCCTGCCCCAGCTCTGTTACAGCACACAAAATGATGGCTTTGGTAGTCCAAGGTGGAAAAAAATTTCATTCCTGCTAGTGCGCGGATTAGAAAGAGAAGGGATTGTGTATACAACCTGCTGCCATACCTGGCAATGGAAATAAATACCAGACTGCCTTCAGTGTCGTGGTACTTCTGTGGCAATCTAAGCAGTTTAGGATACACATTCCCAAACAAGCTATTGTAACTATACTTAAAAAAAAAAATCAGAAAAAACATAATTTAAGATGCAGAAGTGTTACTTTAATGTGCAGATCCTAGAGGATCTGATAGGAGAGCTTTCTATGGAAAATACTGCTGTTCCTGTAACGTTTGGTTTAGGCTTGTGTATAAGTCTCTTTTTTTTTCTTTTTTTTGTTTTTATGGAGAAAGATTTTAAACAAGTATCCCTTTTGTGGAAAATACTTCTGGCCTGACTTTGTGGTCATACTCAATGAGAATCCCTTACTTTTCTGTTCAGCAGGACTGCAAGCTTGAGCAGTACAAAATAGTTTGTGAAGAGGATCCGCTCTTTTTGCAAACCAGCAACATTATAAAGAGAGGCAAGATGTTGGCTACTTTTCAGCAGCACTTTTTTTGGGCAAACCTTGCCAAAAGAGAAAATCAAGTGGGCCATTCAGTAGGAGCAGCACATCATACTTTTATCTGAATTATTCATGAAGAAACTCACCCAGATTATCCATGGCATATGTGTGCACGTACTCAGATTTAGCCTTGAGGAAATTTGCTGACCTAAACATGGGAGCGGAGTGGGAGCAAGGCAACGTGATTAAAGCCAGCTCAGAAGGAGTGGGTTTACATCCTGGCACTGCGCCGCGGATTCCCTGTCTGCTTAGTGCTAGGGAGAACTAAAAATAATATCTGCAGTTTAGTGGGGCGGCGTGAAGTTTACAAAATGAGTATGTTTCCTCCATAGTGACCTTCTGTCTGCAAAATCACCACAGAAGAAGGCGATGTAAAAAAAATGTATAATATAGAGCACATCAGTCGATCTGTGTGAATGCTGGGGTGGTGTGTTATTTTTTCTTTGCTTAGTATGCAGGTTGTCCTTAAAATAGACAGCATCACTGTTGGGAGTGTGAGAAATGCGGAGACCAGCCCAGACTACTAGATTAAGGAGCCTGATGTTTCTTTATGTAACCAAATAATGTTTCTTTATGTAACCAAATATTTTGTTTCTGTGTGTTCAGCCACTGTTCTGAACTTCATGTATTTTAATTAATATCATACGCTTGCTAGTTGTTGTTGTTATATGGGAATTTGAAAGGGAACTTTTCTGGTTTTAGTGAAAATTAGAGGTTAAAACTTCAGCAATCCTTTTTAAATGATACCAGCAATTGTAAGCTGAACAGAAGCTTAGCCATAGTGCCATTTTATTTCTTATCTGAGTCTAAATTTTTCAGATTTGACAACTTATCTGATATCCTTCTGCTCTGAGTTCTCACATGACCACCATAAAAAGGTCAGATTTTGGGAAGACGATTAATACCCGATTTCTGCAGCACAACAGAGTGGATGCTTCACCTGAATCCTGTTACTTTTGGAAATGTCGGCTTCAGGCAAGTCAGGGATGTATATGTGTGGATTGCCGTTTATTGCCCATCAGGTAATGCATCACATTATAAACTGGAATATCATGAGCATAATAGGAAAGCTTAACTTGAAGTTTCGTTCTGATACTTTTCTTCAACAAGGCAGTGCTAGTTCTTTGTTTGCCAACCCAGACTATAATATTGGATGGTTTTTAGCTTTTTAGTCCTGCTGCTATGCTTTGCAATCGTACTATTAGATTTTATATACGTAGTATACCCACCACCTGAAAAACTCCTGCAGAGTTCTGCTGGCTTTCATGCTCATTTTGCAGATTTTAAAATTCTTGCCATAGTTCTTTGGGGAAACGGTGGAGTCCCACAGATTGCAGCCATCCCTGTAGAAACATGGTACCCAGCTCGTGCACACCTATGCAGCCATGTACATAGTTAACACCTGATAAGATAAAAACATACCAGTAAAATGCTCAACTCTGCTATATATTTTAGCCTTTTCCATAATGATTTGAAGCATGCTCGCATCTATATCATGCTTTTGAGCATGATTACTGATTTCAAGCAAAGCAATAACAGGTAGGGCGTCAGGTTTAAACGTAGGATCACCTGAGCTTATTTTAGAAATTTCAAGCTTTATTTTTGCGTGATACTCTTCTTTCCATCCGTTATTAAGTATTTAAGTCTGTCACCTATGTAACATACAGAAAATACTTCCTTTCCACCCTGCGCTGGGCCAGTTTGTTGGGCTTCATGGTGTCCTGTTACAGAGGTCAATTAATTCACTTGAGCGCACTGCTGCCACGTGGGCTCCCCAGCCACGTTACAGGGAGCAGCGTACATAAATTGTAATGGATCACTGCTCCTGGAAGGGCTGCTGTTATGTACCCACCAGAGCCTTGCATGAAACTATGCAGGGTCTGCTTCATGCTTTCATCCCGGGCTTACTTGCTTTGGGTTGCTTGTAGGGGTCTATTCAATCTAATTCAGCTTAAGACTCTGTCCAGAGAGCCCTGATCTTAAATAGGAACCAAGTCACACAAGTCATTCTGCCCAAATCGCACTGTGTTTTCCTGTAGGATCACCAGCTGCTAGAAGATCATACTGCATTACTGGTCTGGAGCACATTTTGTTTTTTATAGTGCTTTAAGTGTCATCCTACCATCACATATAGCAGTCTCTTGCTATTACTATGTCATAAAAATAATAGTCTTGAAGTTTCTTGTTTCTACTAGTACTCTTCGTATTAAAATGTCAAAATATCTTTCAGCTCAATTGAGTAAGCAGGTGGATAAGGATGTGACAGGTTTCTAATTCAGCTTCAGTACGTGGTGCTGCTGTCATTTGGAGCCCTGCAGAGACTTAAGAAAACGCAACAATTTTTATTGGCACGTAGATTTGCTGGCTTTGTTGTACGCACCGGGAGCATTCATCCAGGGGAGCACATTTCTTAAAGGGATGTTTTCTCTAGTTGATGTCTGTGAATGACCACAATGAAGTCAGGGTTAGAAACCGCAACGTGAAGATAATGGGGAATCTGGGACAGAATCAGAACTGCCCACAGAACAGTAAAGAGCAAAGATCGCTGTGAGGTCCCTTACTGCTTGTCAACATGTGCATTAGTTTTCAAATTTGCAGGCTTTTCCAGTCTTTTTACCGTGTGTGTCTACAAGGCTTATTATTTTCTCATGTCGTGTCTCTTGCTCATCCGTTTTTCTGAGCTGCTTGAAATCATCCCACTCCAGGATTATAAACTTTTTTTTGCAGAAGGTGTCTGTACTGCATGCAGTACTGTGAACTGTGAAGAGTCGTGATTCTGACCATAGGGAAAAAAAGATCCTTTTCCCTCCCGCTGCTTCCCACAAGCCCGCTGGCCCCAAATTAAAACTTGAAAGAAAAAGAGCCATTCATTCTTTTGATTGTGTGTTGCCAGGAGCTGAGCTTTTCAGATATAGTTATCAGGTTTATAAAGATTTAAACTTTATTCCTGTTCATACTGCTAGTTCTAAGTTTCACATTTCAGAAATATCACTAAGACTAGCTCCTATCTCTTCCTTTTTTTTTTTTTTCCTTTTTGGCCTTTAACCTTTTTTTTTTTATTTAATATATGCTCTGGTCACAGCTGTTTATTTAATAAAAACTTGAACAGAAAATTTTATGTAAAAATAAGCATGCATGATGATAACTTCAGTTTTAAGAGAGCTATTCTAATGTTTTTACTTGCTCAGAGTTCCTTTGCATTTAGACTTTGTTGTCACCTTCATGCCCTTTTTTTTAAAACATACGACCTGGCACATGTTTATTTTTAAGTCAAGACCATATGGCCGGTGAGAAGTGAAAGTTAGCTTCCTTAGTGATCAAGGCAGTCATATCATGTGTCAGAAATAAGGTATGAGTAACAGAAAAAAATCCAAACAGACCAAAAAAACCCCAAACCCAACCTCTGCTGTGGAGGGAAAAGATGCGATGCTGTAGGGTAAAAGGCTGTAATATTAGCAAAGTAACTCCTGGAGCATGACATGAAAAGCTGAGTCATTTATAGCTGGGAGTGCTGCTGAAGGATGCTTGTTATTGCATGGCTGCTGCTACAGCTGGTAGATTGCCTGGTTAAGAGCAAAGTAAACTTTACTTTGCATACTTTAATCTCTGGAACATTTAATTGGTTCGGCAGCGTTTTCTAGTGCCTGAAGTTTTCACGTGTGTAAACATACTCAGTGACATTGACATGATTACCAATTTCTAATTTATTCTTCTCTGTGAATCCACTAGTAACAGTAGCAGAGGACACTTTCTTTTTTTACTGTTAATATGGTTATGGTTCATGTATCAAATTGTAAGTTAATATTTGTCCTTGAAAGTCTCCTGACTGTTAGTTACTTTTCTGCATCTTTATGTAGTACAAGGCTGCTACTGTAGGTCACTGTGCTGATCTTGTATCTATTTAATGAGGTTTGAATGTATTTAATATGAGCCTCAGAGTATGCTTTCCATGCAACTATGTAAAATTAGTCTTTTCAAAAATTTGTATTCCGCTTGTGGTCTTTGAACATCATCTCCATTGGAGGATTGCTTTGACAGATTAGTTCTTGGTAATTATTTTTTTAAAGCGTGTTTAACTCCTTGTGATAGGCATTCTGGTAACTATCAATCACATTTTTTCATATATAAGATACTGTTTGAAATCTGATTTGAAGACAAAGAGGGCTTCTGCCTCCCTTAATGATGCCTTTGCCTCCCAGTTCCCAAATGCTTTTTTCTGAGCAAGCAGGCTTAAAACTGAGTGTCAAGAAAAACTTGCAAGCTCCTGCCCTGGTGCACTGTGGCAAGGGTGAGAAGGTAGAGTTTTTAACAAGCCCTCAGTTCTTTCGCTCGTCTTAAAGAAGCTGGCAAGTTCACAGGACTCAACCATGCATAACAAAATTTCAGAGCACTGTTTCCGAGATGATATAGCAGCGTAGGTTAAAGTTGGAGGGAAAAGAGGGAGCAATTCTCCTTCTCCATGGTGGAATTGTAATGCTTCCATGGGGGTGTTTGCGGTCTGCTGGCGGAACGGTTAGTGGCAGCTTGGAGGAAAGGGAAGCTTCTAGTGTCCTGCATGACAATCAGGCTCCTGAGTAAGTAACCAGTGACTCTGACAAATATATTCCTTCCACTTCTTGAATCACATTATTTCTAACACCAAACATGGTTAGTTAGCAGTTTGCTTACAGATGTAGCACTACAACTTTACAGAGTAAATAGCTATTTAAATACCTTCTTGGGCATCATACCTCCCATTAGCCATGTTGCCTCTTGTCTTTTTAACTTTTGGTGCTGTTTTATCTCTTGGCTCTATTTTTTTATCCATCTTGGATGGTAGTTGATCAGAAGGGTTTAATGTCGTGGTTATTCATTTGTTTTTCTGCTTCACAGAAATCTGCATAGTTTGAGTATAGTAACATGAAGGAAAAAAAAACAAAACACAGTAGTGATTTATTGAAGTAAATTACTTCTAGGCCCTCGCAGATTCAAGTACCATAGAGAACCAGACCCTTGCCCATGTCTTCTGGCCAGGGAGCTCAGAGTGCTACGATAGGTCTTCATCACCTGTTTCATCCAGTCACTTTTTTCTGTCGACCTGGACGGTCTCAGTCTGTAGCAGTGGCATATATGACAGTATACATCAGTGCATACTCTTGCTTCAGCCCACGGAGTATAAACTAACAGATGGCATCAGCTAACGAAAGAGAAGTTGTTAACTACATTAAAAAATCGCATATTTTAAAGGGTGCTGTTGCATGAAAATATGTTTGAATAGCCCAAGCATGGAAATTCCATTCATAAAAGTATTATTTATCTGTGCCACTGTGGGTTTTTTTGTAGGTTGGAAATAAATTTATCTAATTAGACTAGATAAATTTACTCATCTCTAAAAGATTCTAAAAGAAAGTACTGATTGTGTGGGGGTTTTTGGCTTTGTGTGCAGAATGCTTATTAGGACTATAAAAAAGATCAGATATTTTCAGGAATAGATTGAGTCACTAGCAATGTTTAATAGTCCAGATTAACAAAAATGCCTTTTTTGAGTCTTTGGGGAGCTCTAATGCTTGTCTGTTTCTCCAGCTTTTCTGTGAAGGATGATTTTGTTTCAGTAAAATTTCCCTGCAGCTTCTACTATTATTATATTTTCCGCAAGCATAAGTGACTTTCACTTTGCTATTTCAGATTCTGAATATCTAATGTTTATATACGAGAACTGCATCTTTTGCTGTGCACCCCGAGAATTCCCCAACAGAATCATATAAAGCAGTAACATCCATGCCTTGCAAAAAAAAATATACACGGGCACATACAGACCTCGTAAAGTAATTTGGGTTTGATCCAGCATAACTGATTTTTTTTCTAGCTGGTTCTGCAGTTTCACATAAAGGAGTCTGCAAATACAGTACTGATGGCTGCTTTGAACAACATGAGTCTTGTTTCAGCAGATGTTGACCTCCTATTTGTGGGACTGATCCTCTTAAAAAGTTCAGCTCTCTCTATATTATGTAAATAAGTTCCTTTCCTATAAGCCTTTCCTTCTAGATCCCTCGCAGAGAACATGCAGCAGGGATCATATATGTAATTTACAATAAAGTACCTTACTTCAGGTTATTTCCCAGCTTGCGAACAACCTTTCTTTATGACCTTGCAGTCATGCTGTCTTATTGTGAGTTCCTGGTTGAACTCCTGACACAATTGCCCAGTGTTACAGCTGGGCTGGCACAAGAATGCCAGTTACTGCACAGAACTACATTACTCTGCTAATATCTATATGCTTTAATACTTAGAAGTGATGATTCTTTCCAAGCTTATTTCTGAAGACACAGGCCTTTCAGGTGTTCTTGGACAAGTCTAGAGGACTTCAGGGAGTAGGCTCATGTATGAATTTTACAGAAATTGGCTGCAAGCCCAAAATTTGACTGGGAGGGTTAATCTGAAGAGCACCGTAGTTAGGTCTTGTTTCCACATGAAAGCTTTTTGTAAAGTCTGATTTTTATCAAGACCTTTACAAATGTTCTTTTCTTTATTTGTTAGCTGGTTTGAAATGTGCCTTAACAGGAAAGTATCTAGGATGTCACCTATCCCCTTCCAGCAGGCACACTTCACTTTATTATGAAGTATCAACTTTAACTAATTGCAGAATATTCTAAAAAGTAGCTGTTACTTGTTTTGCCACAAACTCAGGTGCTCAAGAACCTGCTATTGGATCTTTCTTCCAAATACTTTTTTTAGTAGATTGCAGTTTTATGTGACCTTCTGATAACTTTGGGGTCTGTTGGAAAAAAGCAGTTTTATTAGAGGTACACCATGGACATTAATGGTGAGAGCATTGCTCTTTCAGAGAGTCCCTTTTTCTGATTGCAGGAGCCCCTGTAGATGGCAGAAAGTCTGTAGAAAATAACCTGGTGGCAGTTTCTTATATACTTACTTATTTTTACCAAATGTTACAAATATTTTGTATTATGCATCAATGTCCTTACTAACTGCTTCAAAGGGTTTTCTGAGCTACCTGTTTCTAGAGGATCTGAATGTTTTACAAAAGCATTACTAAATTTATTTTCACATTTGTGAGAGAAGGAAAGAGATGTCTTAATTGGGGGGGAGGTGGTGTGGAAATCCCATGAAGGGATTTTTAACTGGATAGAAATAGAAAATACCTATTACTTTAATGCTCAATTTAGGGTGTTTAGGAGCTGTCTTGTCAAAATCATTGATATATTCAGACCTCTTACAGGCTTCTGTTCCAGCTGTAATTTCCCAGCCTTCCAGTTTGTCAGACTCCAGGACCTTAAATGGATCACTCGGACGCTGAGAAGCGTGCAAAGCATTGGACGCTGAAGTGAAGTTTAAACGCTTTGCATAGCACCATGGGAGATCACAGTGGTAGAAGAAGAGTGACAATATCCTTTGCTGCAGTTTATCTTCTGTAACTACAAAGTCATCCTCCTTTTCTGATTGTTGTTCCTCAGGCCACGTATGACAAACATTTTTATAAATGGAGCAAGCAGGCTCTCTTCCACTGCAGTTCTGGTTTGTTCTCAGATCACGTCCGTTTTTGATGTGAACGAGCCAGGGGTCTTGTGGAGAAAAAAGGATCAGTCTTTAACCACAAAAATTGCCAAGAACCTCACTATATCTGCTGCAAATCTCTGTCCCTTTTGAGCTAACTGGATAACTGATGGCAATAGAAGACTCATCCTCCAGTGCTAAGGCAGGGGGGGAGACACTGTTAATTTTTCCCAGACATTTACTGAGAGAAAACATTTTGGATGCTGGAGCGAGAGTTATAGTGGGTACTAAATTCTGCATTCTGCTTCCAGCTCATCTTTGCCTAATCCCATTCCTTTGCTATTGCAGCTCCTTCCCAGTTTGCAGGCTGCTGCCACTGCACTCATTTGCACTCAGTGTGACTCTTAACTTCTTGGGTCTTTTTCTGACCTGTGTGGTTTTGTCAGTCTTTTTGTATTGGCAGCCCCTGGTCCGACACAGGTCCTCATCAATCTCTCTTGCTTGCTTCAACGTTGTTCCTTCTGTCATGTGTTTGGCTGCAGTCCCTGTTACTCTTTCAGCTCCCCCTGCAGTTCCTTCTCTTCCCTCAATCCTCTCTGGTCCCTGTTTTTCCTTCTTTACCCTCCCTAGCTTGTTATCCGAACTCAGTGTTTCCTTCCCACTCCTGAATTTGTGGACTTGGTCATATTGCAGATCCACTGTGAGCTGTGTTTGCAGGCAGAAATGGCTAAAGGTTGGATGAAAGTATTTTCAGGGTCTGGTTAGCATCCAGCGAATGTGACTACTTACATATATATGTATTTATTACCAAATACCTGTTAGCCAGCATTTTGCAAGAGATTTATAATTTGGATAGATTTTGGTGGAGACGAGAACCTCAGATTATACACAGACACCAAACTGAAGATTTTGCATGTCCAAATACCTTGGAAGAGTTGCCTGCGGTGATTTATTATTTTTTCTAACAAAAGCCAAAACCCAAAGAAAAGTATAATATAATAGTTCAGTAACGGAAATATTTTGAAGATGTCAGTCCAGAAAGCGTGGCAAAGCTGTCATCTAAAAACAGAGCCTTGTAAGATGAACTGTTGGCTTACCTGAGAATCTTTTCATTCCAGGAGACATAAGCAGTCTTTATTTTAAAAGCGTTGATTGGGAAAAAATCCAAAGTGATGCTCTTCCATAGAGGAATGGGCATTATTTTAAATTGTCAAATGTGTCATTGAGTTTTTTATATGGATTTTCTGGGGTGGGGAGGATGTTTCTTTCTGTAAGACATTTTCAGCTCGGAAGCGATGAGAATTTTATCAAAAATATGAGGGGAAAAGAGGAATGAAGCTGAACGTGTTATGAATCAATTAAGTCTCAGATATGGGTATGTGGAAATGAACGAATATGTATGTTAAAAACACACTGAGATTTAACATAGTGAATGTTTCCTTTTTTGTGCTTGAGGTTATAATAGAAGAGACGGCATTTTGAAAGGGATTACAAAAAATTAAAGCCCTACTGGTTCCTGTTACTACTTTGAACTTCAGACAAAGATTTCCATCTCTAACACCAAACTTGTGCTAATACTCATTAGTAAAGGGCCCCATCTTTCCCTGGCTGGTTCTTACAAGTCAATTTTATAGAATGATAAACCAATATTTGAAATTCTTCTGATCAGTAAAATCAATTGAAGCCTCAGCTACTTCACATAAGAATGTCTGCAGGATGGATGCAGGTTAAATAGGGTCAGAATTTCAGTTTGTTCTAAAACACAAATGCTAAATGTGAGGTTGGTCTCCAAAAAGCATTGAACAGATGAGAAGATGGGTAACTTGCCTTTTCAACCTCTTGTCAGAGCTCAGGCTTCTGATGCTGGTTGTCTGAGTAGAGTGGCAGTTTACCCTAATCCAAGCCAAGATGAGGGGTATTTTCTCAGATGTGGGAAGGAGGCATGTGCTCATATCTTATCAACTGTTGCTATATATGGCAGGGTTACTCCCTGGCATGAAAGCAAGAAAGTGCAGAAAATCCACCATCCCACTTCTTTCTCACTTAAAATAATTTTTAATACTGAAATGCACAGACACCTTTTGTATTTTGAAAATACAAAACATACAAGTTATTCTGAAATACACTGGGGAGAGGACCTGTATGTGGCATGTACAGGATAACCAGGTGGATCAGGCCCAGTCAGCATGGGTTTATGAAAGGCAGGTCCTGCTTGACTAACCTGATCTCCTTCTATGACAAGGTGGCCTGCTTAGTGGATGAGGGAAAGGCTGTGGATGTCGTCTACCTAGACTCTAACAAAGCCTTTCACACTGTCTCCCACAGCTTTCCTCTGGAGAAACTGGCTGCTCATGGCTTGGATGGGCATACTCTTTGCTGGGTAAAAAACTGGCTGGAT
>VZTL01027069.1:34802-46641 GCA_013400535.1 Scopus umbretta | reverse complement strand
GTGAGCAGCTGTGCGGTGCTGAGCTGCCTTCCGGGTTTAAACCACAACAATTGTCTACACGCAATAATCAGCAGTGTTAGCAAAAGCTGTTTCATTTAAATATTTAATGATGAAAAGTTGTTTAGATATACAGCTATGTAGTTTATATAAGTTTATCTTTGAAAAAGCTTTAGGAGGGAGCCTGCCTAGCCAAGGGTTTTTCTGCATTCTTTGTATAAACCACTTCTAATCAAATGCAATAAAAGTCAGTTTATGCAGCAGGGCTTTTTGTCCTAGCTCTCCTAGTTAGTGGATCTAAGGACTGATTCTCAGCAGTATTTCACAATTGCTCTGCGTTAAATGTCCAGAGCTCCTGAGGATCGTGGCTGCAAGGCTTAATGTAAAAATGTACTTTCACATTTCACAGCAGTTATGGCTGTTGTAGCATGTATGCTCTACGGCAGACAACTTTCTCAGTGAAAGACACCTATGGAGGATGATTTCTGTCTAGTTTCATTGTACCATATGTGGGAATAGATGCTTCAGAGCAGGGTCCAAATACTCTTCCGACTTGCTCAAATGGAGTTTAAGCTATTCTCATCTAGAATGTAGGAAATACTAATGTATATGTAGTCTTTGAATTCAACAAATTGAATCTCCGATCAACAGCCTTAGCACAGGCACAAAAAAGGTATTTCCTACCTTTCTGCTCTCTCTGTAAACGTAGTCCACAAAACCAGAGGCGGGTAGAAAGCATCCCACCTCAGACATTGTGTTTGCTGTCAGCTGGGGCTATGTTTTCTCTAGAAGATTGCTGGGACAAGGCCTTTAATTGCTGAAAAAGTGGAATAAATGGGAGACATTGGCACCAGGCTCTTCCTTCAGAGATGATTTAAAAAGAAATGGGTATCTTAGGCCATACCTGCCTTGCAGCCGCAGGAAATTTCAGATGAATCCTAACAGCTTGAATCTGGCAATTAGGAAATTATGCCAGAAGGACAACTAACTTCTGGATCAGTTCAGGGCTTCGGCACAGTGTAGGACATTTCCAGGCATGTGCAGAAGCAGACCTTATACGCCTTCACATGGCAACGCCTACAGCATTTTGCTGTATCTGTGATGAGATCGTGTCCGTGTTAGTGTTTCTATTGTTGTGTTTTGGTCTTGGGCATTTAATGTGTACAAAACTTCTGTTCAAACACCTCACCATAATTGTGTTGGTACATTGGAAGTCTTATCTCACAGCTAGTTACCTGTTGTGTTGCTGCTTTTGGGAAGTTCTCCGCACAGCTAACATGTCAGTGAGAGCAGAAGGCCCCCTGTCCTTTGCTAGCCATTGAGCAGGCTGAGGACAAACGTTTTTCCATTATACACACAATTAGGCAACTCTGACAGTGTAACGCAAATGAACAATTTATTTAAGTGCATTTTTGCATATATGAATACAGTCATAACAATGCATGATAAGAATTATTAACTTTGATACTTCATCTAAGCAAAGCCACCTTCTTTCTGTGTACCTAAGATTTGCTCTTTCTTTCATTTACTTAATGTTTTTTAAATTGCATCGTTTCCTATTTTTAGCATCTGAAATTTACCTTCTTTGGTAGATGGCTTCATGCAATCTCTGCTTTATTCTTATATATATAAATTAAGCTAATCTGTATTTCTGATTTCTAATAACAATGTAAAGATTCTTAAAATACTGACTATATTTCATCCGAGTTCAAAAGCTACTTCAGCTAGGCTAATTACCTTTCAAGACCAGTTTCTCTCACTCCTAAGCAGAACTGCCTGTTCTTGCATAAACACGCTGTGTTTCAGTTCCTTACAGTGTGGCCAGGGCATTACAGATGTCAAACATTCGGCCGCTAAGCAGCAAGACTTATGCATCCATTTTGATCTGGGTGTTGGGTTTTTTTTGGTTGTGTTTTTGTTTTTTATTTTAAGAAGCAATAGCAACATATGGAGTTGGTGGTTAGGGATCATAACTTTATCCTCCTGTGTTTGAGAAGCTGATTATTTGAAGTTGGGCCTTTTGAGCATGGTGACAGTAAGTCAAAGAGGACATACTATAGGACCTCCACATATAGGCCTATCTGACTCCCAAGCACACTATAAACATTACCATGCTTAAAGCTTTTTGTAAATGGCCACTGGAAGATGTACAAGTTACAATACAACAGCTCTTGAAAGAGGTGAGGGGAAAAAAGCTAATGGTAATCTTGTATTACCTTACATTAACCAAATGAACAAACTATTTGGGTGCCATTTTTCAGAGTTTGCTGTATACAAAGCCATTATTTGACTTCAATTTATTCTTATCTGCTGCACAATTTTCTGTGCTCTGAATTTCAACAGGAAGCCACTACCAATATATTTAATAATGAAACAAACTTAAAATATTTCTTTTCCTTTTTTTTACAGGGGATATTAATTCTAAGAAATAATTCCCCTTTTTTTTTTTTCCTAGCACAATCTTCCCATTAAAGGCAGCAATTTCTCTTAATGCTTACTTTGAGAAAATAAAAAATGCCATAATAGCATGCTGTACAGTCTTGCTGTAACACAAAAAGAGGCACTATGCTGCAAAAGGGTGTATAGCACACCAGAGTTCAACCAACTGCTATTTTCTCTAGTCTTTTAAAATTAAATACAGAATATGCATATTATTGTAGACAGGTAAATATCCAACACTCACTAATAATCTGAGTCCTGTTCTAGACCCAGTGAGTAATAAATGCCTCGGACAATGCCTATAACAACCGGTTGCCAAACCACCAAATAACAGAGCCAGTCCAATACTTGTCCATACAATACGTGTGCATTCCCACCTAATCTGTTGTTAAGGGAACTGGAAAGCAAATGTGACAATAGGTAAATCTCAGTGTTTTTCTTAGCCAGAATCAAAGAAAAAGTATTGGGTTAAAATTTTGAAATGCTTTGTTTTGAACTCTTCCAGTTTACTTCCTTTTTTATAGGGGTAAGTTTAAAATTAAATATCCTCCCCACATATGGTTAAAATAGGCCTGAAAAAAGTAAGACAAACTTTGCTTTCACTCAAGCAGGTTTCTACAGATGCAGCAGCAGATCTTCAACTATTATGTCATTTGCTAAAGGAAAAATGTTGTTTACTAACTACTAAGAGAAGGGGGATTTGTGATTTCATTAAAGAGAAAAATCCACTGCGTGGTCTCTCTAAAACTGTGATTTACATTCTTTAAAGTGTTCCTGTCATTAGAAAAATGATTTCCGGATGTCTTAAAATCAAGAAGGAAAATATATATGCATTTTTCTTTTCCTAGCTTGCTTGGGGTCTTAGATAAGATAAAGCCAAACAGAACTATCAACTTCCCTAAATGTAATTGTTCCTTAATAATAATTGGTTTTCCATTTATTTAATGTGGCCATCTCATCCCTCCACTGCAGATCAAAACAAGAATTAGTAAGTAATCAGGCTGCGGTTTAGAAAACCCAAATCAAAAGCACACTTGTTAGGGAGAGGGTATGGGTTACTTAACGTCCTCTTCAAATCAACTTTCTCAGGGCAGTACGGGCGAGTCCGGTTGTTGCCAACAATGCACCAACTACGGATGCAGGATTCATGAAACCTGGTATCAGGTGTACTGTTAAGGAATCTTTCAAATATAAACAAGGCCTAGTGCATACATCTGCAAACCTAGTCAAACCATCAACAGATAATTTTAATGGCTGATTATAGATACTGCCTTGTTTTATAACCGAGCAGTTTCAAATGACTTAAAATATTTAGAATATTTAGAATTCTTTTAAAGTTGACTCCAATGTCCTGAACATCCAGACTGGTATCCATATCTTCTAGCTCGCAAGAAGCCATGATACTTTTATGAACTGCAGAAGGGGGTGATCAGTAAGATTGCTCCAGCATGTATGCTATACTTTTCATTTTAGTTTCTGGAATGCAACACGCCAAGTTGTTTGGTACCCCTGAGTATGAGACACCAGGTCTTCTGTCAGGCTGTAGAGTATGTATGTGCCATCGTTTGAGAAGGGTTTCACATTTGCCTTAAAACCACCCAGCAAACACAGCCCCAGACACAGCTGGAGGAAATCCTCTGCAGTACATGGGAGCCTGAATTAGCAGACCTGATCAATGGGTCAGCATGCCTGGTCTAACATACTGCCAGGCACCCCCCCACAGGCTGTGCACGAAGTACCTGGAAGGCAGATTTAGGCTTGAAACCATAGGGTTATGGCCACTCTTGTATCAGTTTGTCTGTCAGAAAGCTGCATGGCCTCAACTTGTGTCACAGAACTGAAATATATTTCATGTTCCTATTTTTACTTTTGTGCTATGTTGTTTCTGAATGTGATTTTGGTTCCTTTTTTTTCTTGGTATTTATTGCCGTTGTTATTATTTTTTAATGCAGCATAAAAGAGGAGAAAACAACAGTTCCATAATTATATGGAAAGGATACACATGATTACAGGACAGCTGGTAGGTATTTTCGATGATCCCTTCTTCATTTATATCCACAAAAATTTTCTTCCTGCAGACTGCGCAGATGTCATTGGACAAATTTCTTGTTGGTATGCCACTGATGTCATAAAACTGTCAAGATCAAGTTTACAGGAAAAAAAGAAGCCAAAGAACAACAAAATATTTGCTTAGAGACGAGGATGCATAAACACATTTTAAGTGCCATCAAAGACAAGGAGAGCATGAAAATGGCTACAGTTGTCTTAGTTTACTAGTGCCAGGATGCACAGTTACCAAGAAATAATTAAAATCTTATTGCTGATGGAAGAACTTTAGCAACTGTCTGCTTGATTTTAAGTAACTGGGACATAAGAGAATTGTGCTGAGATAATCACCTTATTTGGAAAGGGGAGATAGAAGCTGTAAAAAGGAAACGGCAAGAAGAGGCTTTCACAGACTTTGGGGAAGTAAGAAGCTTGTCTTCCTATGGCAATTAGGAAATTAGGTAGTCCCTTGTACACAGGACCCACCTGTTGGAAACCCCAAATCAGGCCCTAGCATGTGTCACTGGCTACTACTTCTTTAAGACTATTCTTCTAATCATAAGATTGATAAGGGAGTTCAACAGTTTGTCTGTGGCACAAGAACAGCTCTTCTCAAGGAAAAGTGAGGTTAGTTTACTGCAAGAGTATCCAATAGACCTTATTCTCATCAACCCAGGGGCAGAAGAGATTCAAGAGCTCACTTCCAGTCCTTGCAAGTGGTGTTCAGGATGATGATCCCCAGCACTTACACTAATGGTGGAAGCCATGTAGTCAGAACAAATTTCTGGAAAATCTCTTTCCTTCACTCCACAGTACAGTCCATAAAAAAACAGTGTCACAGCAAAATCCATGGAGTCATCAGACTCGATTCTGTCATAAACCACAAAAGAGTACTCGGGTAAGTCTGATCTTGACCAAGACACCAGAATAAAATATTCAACAAGATTTTTACTCTAGTTAGCTCCTGCTTCCTTCAGACTGCAGGTTTAGTTTCATCTTCTTTTGCAGCAGCAGACACCCTCATACTTGAAGTATCAATATGCTGGATGGCAAACAATGTTGAAAGTGGGCTATGAACTGCTTTTAGAGCCACAGCTACTCAGCTCTGTTATAGGAAGACCAAGTTGACACATTTTCTTATAGAAAGAGACTTTGCTTAGAGTCTTGTTATACAGAACAATTTGATATATTTTGTTATTTTGCAGGAGCGACAAGATCAGTGAAATCTCAATAAACTGTAAGATGCAAGTCAAAGAAATGCTAAGGTTCTGCAGCTGAAAGAGCCCGCTGTACTCCTGAATACAAAGTCCTCAGAATAAAACCTTTGTTAAACTGCAGCAAGTGGTATTTAACCCCCCATCCCCAAAAAACCCCAACCCAATAGAGTCTTCAAAAATGTTAACATCTCTTGTCATCTCTCTGAGGTTGCATGTGTTACAGGTCGTGGGAGACTGAAACCTGGCTACCAAACACTCATAAAACTGGAGCTTCTCAACATTAAAAAGGACTTATTTCTGCTGCAACAGGGCACAAAGTAACAACCTTTAAAACAGAGCTAACAAATTTTGTGGTTATATCTTTAAAATACACTGGTGGGGGAATTTATCTGGTTAAATAAAATACCCCAACAGAATAAAGCTTAACAGTATTGGTAACACAAGACTGCTAAGTTTCTGCCAAGAATTCTCCATCAGAGCTACGTACTTTTGGATTAATCAACTGTATAATGTATGGGCAATAAATCTGACACTTAAAGGAACAGCTGATTTATGTATGTGCAGTATCTCCAACACCTCCAAGAAATGTTGGACTTACAGCAGATGCATTATGTAGTTGATCTACATTTTGAGGAATCCCTAGAATTTCTGGCGCTTCAGAGTCCAGCACAGTAGCTCTGACTGGGCTGTTAGTCAGACAGAAATCCTGGACAACAAAGAAAATTCAAGTTCTACCCAGGCAAAAATTCTAGCTGGATTAAGAGGTTAGGTCGAGAATCATCTGGACATACAGTATTGTCTTTGGCAATAGTCAAAATAAAAGGAGGAGAACCCCCTAGCAATATTATAGCCTAGTAGAGTGGGAAATCAGAATTATCAGAACAAATTTTAATGTGTTTTTGATATGAATGTGCTTATCTATTTTTATCCTTTACGTCAAGCCTTTTTATGTCTCATCTCCTTCAGCTACATAAATGAAAGACCGAGGATTAACTCAGCAGTTAAATTAGGGGATTAAATGAGTGAACACACTGGCTGTATGAAGTTTAAGGGTTTTCCCCTCTTCTCTTCACACCACAAACACAAGTTGTAAAATGACTAAATATCAAACTTCAGACCAACCATGCAACAATAAAAATCAAGAAGTAAGAGAACCTACTGCTACACAACATAAAAGGGGTTTCGTATGTTAAGGTGGGTGGTGAAGAGACCACCCTGGAGCAATTTCACTGCAAACAAAGTAGTATCTATCAAACAGAAAATCATAACAGTTGCCAATACCAATTTCACCTGAAGACACCTACCTAAATAGTAAATTAAATCCAAACATGGTAAGCTTTATGGCTAGATAACACACTATTCCAATTGCATAACTCAATTTATAGATCAGGATGAAACATTTGTAGACCAAACTATGAATAAGAGAAAAGAAAGACTGCTCAAGACCTTGTGTATTTTGCAGAGTGACACAAAATGCCACATAGATAGCTTCTACTGAAGTACTCATATAAATTCAATAGAAGTTTTGCACTTCTATATTTCTCCCTTACATAAAGGTGAATAAAAACTTATAACACCAGAAAAAGTACAAGAAAAAACCCACCCAAAACCTTTTTGTTTTGCTTAAGTCTTCACAAGAAATAGTAATTGTGAACAGATTGCTAACGTAACTAAAACTAACAGTTGAGAATTGTGAAGGAGGGAGACATAGGCTAGAACAGGACAAGAACAGGAAAAAAACAACTGAGGTGAGTTAGATATAGTCAAGTCAGTATACCACCAATGAAATTTAACTAAAATACTTAAAAGTTAGCAGAAACAATCTCTGAAGCATTAATAATTGCCTTTGCAGGCCCAGGGTGGAGAGGCAGAGTCTCAGAAGACTGGAGAAGGAAGAATACAGACCTCTATTTAGGGAGGCGGAGGGGGCTCTAAGGGAAAACATTCAGACTATTCGGTATATGTACCAAATTGAGCTCTTCATGCTCATTAACACCTGGAATGACTGCTGATGGTAAGAGTCTGCAGAATCAAAAATGAAGATGGAACTGATGGAATGAATTTAATTTTAACTCTTGTTTAATTCTTTTTCATTTGCATGTCATGTTGGATAAACACTGGTTTAGAGGAACTTATTCATACTGCAGTTGGCAGATTCCTTCAAATTCAACTGCTAATGGTCCTTTTTGTAATCTGTGAAGATTTGTTCCAGGGAAATTCTTATTTGCTCTTCTCCTTCTACAGGTTTCCTTTAAGAAACAATACCAAAAGAAAGCCCCAAACAAGGCAAAACCAGCAAAAGAGGACATACTGTAGTGTTCCTCTCAAGAGAGGCTTGTGGGTTGCTCTGAAAGTGCTGTAACTGGTAATAACTGAGAACATTCCCCACATGGACAGACATCTCCCCCAGTAAAGTCTGATGGTGAAATAAAGAGGAACAACCCATGTCTGCAGCAGCGTGACTAACTGTTGTCAAAATTGAGACAGTCATTTCAAAGTAATGACATCCTATGGTTCCATTTTGCATGGTTAGGTTTGATTAACAGATTGCCAAACTGTAAAACTCACATCAAAAAAAAGCTACTTGTACAGCATCTGACACAGGAGGGACTTTGACCCTAGAATAAGGATGTTAGTCTGCCTTGCACCCTGTAAATAATTAGTAATGCCAGTGTACTAAATAATTATAACACTGAGATACAACTCATCAGACCCCTACATCCTATCTTCAAAAAACAAATCTGTCTATTGATAGATTAAGGCTAATGAAAAAAACATTAAAGTTCATTTCCTAACTCAAATTATATATGGGACTGCAGGGCTAAAGCTCTGGGGGCAAGTTTTCTGAAATCAGTAGAAGCAGCTTGGTCTTTAAGCCTTAGAGCTGCTCTTATAAACTTTCAGAAAGGCACATTTGGCTGCGTTAATTTGGGATGCTGCTCAGTTACATTACCACACTACTGAAGGTTTTTCTTAAAAAGGCTTTCTACAGCACAACAAAACAAACTGTGGCTTACATTTTTAAACCTTTTTATATAAATGAAATTATATCAAACTTCATATGCATATTTGCTTGAATTGCCCACAGTCATGAAATTTTCTACATCTTTTCCAATAAGCAAATATTTGAAACCCGCTGGAGAGTCAAGAGCCCTGTAATGTCAGTTTTCTGACACATTAATAAACCGAGGATTTGGGCTTGCAGAAGCCTGGTGATGACAAAGATAAAGCAAGACTGACTTTAATATGTGTTTGTAGAGTTAGCTCCTGCATCTTTACAGAAAGGTTACTAAAAAAAAAAAAAAAAAAAAAAAAAAAAATCTGAGGGGAGATGGTTTTCAAATTTATGTTTGGTTTTGGGTGGGGGGATTTTTTAAAAGCAAACACAAAGCACAATCTATCTAGAGTAAGAAGATATTTCTATGGAAGATGAATCTCCTTCCTTAACCCAAAAAGTAGAATTCTGAAGGAATGTGTGTTACTACTTCCTGTGAAACCTAACGGAGTTTTGCCACAGATTTCAGCTGAAGCAGTACTGGATTCTTCTTCTTCTCCTAAGAAAAAGGAGAAACTATTTAAAAAAATCCCCCAAAACCCCAGAAAGCATGCAACTCTTGAGCAAACTGGTATTTCACAATATAAGTTTAAATAATTAACAGATAGAAACACCTGTAAAAGATAACGCCACAGCATCCTTAGATCACATCACTGCTGTGCATTTCTCCACCCTGCAGCCCTGGCGTTACGGGACCACAGTCTGCTGTTTGTGACCATAAAAGTGACAGAGCTCCTTCGGTGCCACACAGCCCTGCTGGCACGCCACAGCTCAGTGGTCCCTACACATCCCTGACCGCGGAGCCCGAGGTCTCCGGGCCTGCGCTGGAGGCCACCAAAGGCTCCCTGTTGCCTGCCTGCCCTGCTACTGTCCAAGGTTATCCCATTCCAACGTGCTTATGTGCTGTGGGTTACTTTTTTTTTTTTTTTTTTTAGCAGACTGAAAGTAGAGTCTGAATTTAAGTGGCAAAGCCGGAACCGAACGGGCATACATCTTCTGCAAAGTAGCTACTTTCTAATACAAATCTATAACAGAACTTTGTTATCATGTTTGCTGCAAAATGAAATGCTAATTAATTAAAACACGGTATCGCAACCTTCTCTCGGGTGATGCTGTTATCAGATCAATTGATATATAGTCTTTACAGTAATATGTTTCAAATTTCCTTATTGATTTTTATGTCTTCCAGATTGTTAATTTTAATACTATTAGCCTCTAGATGAAATGCATGAGTATTTTGTCATGCAAATGAGGACAAAGATAGGCATTGAGTCATACAGATGAAAACCCCAGTATTGATCTATTACTAATACTGGAAGGTCACCATCTGGACAATTCCATAAAATAATACATCTGCATTGCTGCTATATGGGAGCTTTAACATCTGGATCATATTACTCCAAATTTTCCTCATCCACCCATCATAGCAAGAGGAATTTCCTGACAAATCAGATTGCTGCCCAAAGGTAAAATGTTTTTCTCATTACTGTACTTTAAATGAGCTTAAAAAGACCTAGAACTGAAGTCAGCATCAGCGTCACAGACAACTTTCCCATCTTCTAATTATGCAGATTAAACAGGTCAGACAATCACCAACTGAAAAATGTCCATCTGCCCTCTGCTTCCCTCACAACGCTCCCCCCAGCCTGAGCGAGTCAGAATGCCTATCACCAGCAAATTCAACAGAAGAGCCTTTTTCCACTATCCTTTCCATCTTATAGCATATGGTGAAAACTGCATACATACAGAAAATAACTGTAATAATTAGATTTATTGTGACAGGCTGACCTTACCAGAACTTGTTAACTTGGCAATGCAAGCTAACTGGCTCTCTAAAAATCTAGTTTCTTTTGATGTAGGCATATTCAAATACTCAAAAACATATGCATGGAAGAATAATAAATCAGCTGTTTGGGTTTTTTTAGGGTTTAAATTAATATGCTTATACTTGATAGTTCATTGGAAATTGGCAGGGATTTCTATATTAAGTAAATCAACTAACCTTATTTTCAAGATTTGCCTCATTACTTAGGTATAGAAATCAATGCTGTCATAACCATGCTGCTTCATTTTTCAACTATATTCCAAAGTAAGTTCTCATTACATGACTGCCACATGACGAAATACATAATCAGTAAAATGGGGAATGACCTACAGGACCAGAGCTTTTGTATTTGAGATTGTTCTGAGACCATAACAAGTCTGTCTTTCTATCTCAAATATTGTAAGATTTTTATTATGCCAGGGCAGAATGTCCACATATATCGTATTTATTTACTTTTCATCGATGGACAGCTTCCAATGGAAGGCAAATTGCCTTCTAAGAATCAGCTGAGTACCTGATAATCAGAATTTTCTTTGGGAAAATACAGAGTCAGAACACTAATAAGCTTTTTCCTTCCTTCCCCATTTGATATGCTAGACTCCTGCCTTTATGTTGCAAAAAATGGATAGGCTAGGCTAGGACAAGATAGGAACGGCTTTTCAAGGCGGGTAGTTCTCTGACTAGCAGTCTTCATTGTGACGCCACATCCCAGAGCACATAATACAGTTGCACATGATTGCCTGCACCTCACTGAGTTAGAGGAGTGCAAAATTTGTGAGTGAAAGGGAGAAATGAGAGCATTATCTGAACACAGATGCAAATATATTGAAAAATCAGGTTTTTACAATGTGAATTAGCAGAACACAGACTCCATATTTATTTTTTAAAATCTCAGATGACGATAACAAACTTCTCAAAAGTAACTGAGGAATGATCTCTTTCTCTAATCTGCTTCCTCATCTTATGGAAGTTAACCCCAAACTGTCAGCTACCATCTAGAAGAAAAAAAAACATAGTTGTCAGAGCAGCCTACATTTTATTTCAGGCCAAGACTTACTAGAAAAACCTCTTCCTTATCTTACCCCCTCCTCCATGCTAGGACCATACCCATGTTACTTTATATGTAGCCATCTGGTGAAGGGCAATCTCTTCCCTTTTGCCAAAATTATCCACAGCTGAGCCTTGGTTGCTTTGCTACAACTTTTTTTGCTCTTGCCTCTTTGAAATAGGAGCCTTCCCCAGCATGCCTTTTTTTTTTTT
>VZTL01027069.1:14547-27815 GCA_013400535.1 Scopus umbretta | reverse complement strand
AAAAAAAAAAAAAAAAAAAGAGTCTTCATTATACCTTTGCAGAGTCAAGTAAAGGCGTTGAACAGTCTAGCCTCAGTCAAGCAAAAGCAGAGACTTGTTTTTGTAGTTCATATGTATGCTAATGTACCTTTACAAAAGTACTGGACTACACATCTGCAAACTCTAATCTCATTAGAGAGCCAAATTAAATTGCAACAATTACATTATATAGCTCAAAGCAGAGATGCATTTCAATTCACACTGCATTATTTATTTGTTTACCAGCTAGCAAGAAACAGAGAACTTTCAGATTCTGAAAATATATTCATAACTTGCTAATCAAACCTGATTTCTGTTATTATTGTGCAATAAAACTGAAAATACGCTTGGGATAGTTTAGATCCCACTTTCCTCAGCATTGTACACGGTAATATTTTGACTCTGTAGCAAGCTAGAGACCAGTTCAGAGGAAGGCTATTGGGCCTTAAGAATAACATGAGTTTTATTTCAAACAGAGCAGACCATTTGCAGTATTTTATGATATTCTATTAGCGAACTTCTTCCCAACTTCTTGGAGTGAAGAACTTGTATGAAATACTGATTTTTATTTTTTTTCCCCCCAACACACACTGATAATGACATTTTTGCTTTAAGTGTCAGCCTATCTGTGCCAGAATTTGGATGTGGCAGTGGTTAAAAAACTGAAACAGAATTACAGTCCACACAGTGTTTTTAACTTTATTTTGGATACTGCACAGCCAAATTAATCCTTGCATCTCCAGACTTCCCCTTTTTAAACTCTGATTGCTCTTCTCCCTCCCTGTGGTAATGGCAATAGCTTGGTGATGAATGCTGCCCTGTACTATGGGGCTATGCTGCATGAGGCAAAGACCAGAGCAGCTGGTGAATGTTTGTCACAACAAAGCAGCTGGGCAGGGCTCTGTCCATAGGGTGAAGGACTGGACAGGAAGGAATGAGGGAAGCACCACAAGATGCTGCTATCTGGGTGCTGCAGTTCATGGTGCAGTGGTTGGGAGAATGAAGAACAAAAGTGGCATACAGAAGGAAGCACACTGGCGAATGTTCATGGCGGGCATGAAGAAATACAATGAGCAGAGGCAAATACTACATGGCAGCATGGTACTGTGTGTGCAGCAGTGGGCACCAGGCAGAGACTAACCCTGGCCATGAAGGTTGGGTACACAACGTAGAGGAAAGTGTCAGGGGCTACTGCGTGGGAAAAAGGGGGAGAGTATTGTGGGTGCTGGCAACGGGGAGAGGACAGCGAAGCCCTGTTTTAATGTGTAGACAGACTACAGACTGTCTCCAAAAGTTTTATTTGGGCCCCAGGAAAAGGACAATTAAAGGTTTTGGACCCAGCTAGGGACTGTAACATCGATGTGTAATGGATGATCAATGAATGTATGGCCATGGGAATGACCTTTCCCTTGCCAGTGTTCCCTCATTAGCGGCAAGCTGTGACCTGGCCAAAAAAGTATTTGCTATAAATGCTAAACTCCCGTCTAAACACAGTGTCCATCAGCAGCAGACAGGGATAAAGACTAGATGCCATTTGTCCAGTCAGGGCTTCTCTTCTGGCTGCTGGGTAGAAAGTACTTGCTAATTAGGTGTAAACTAATGTTATCCACCCAAAACTGGAAAGAACAGGACAAGACAATAATACCGGCTTAAAAGGGTGGGCGAAATGGCTTTTATATGAGTAGAAGAACTATTTTCTTGTCACGGTCCAGGTAAATCCCTGTTTGTTTACACTGGGGTGAACTAGAAAGTTCAGAGCAGACAAGCAGGTGCCCTGATGTGCGCTTTAACTTCCTCAGTTGGATGACTGAGAGTTTTGGGGGATTTTTAATCTTGAAAAGAGTAATTTCTCCAAATACATCTGCATTGCTCATTACCATTGATCTCATCTTTATTGTGTCATATTTTCATATTTTTCATATTTTTGTGTCATGTATTCTTATGTATGCTTTGGCCACTAAGCACCCAAAATTGTGCCTGGGTTTTTCGATACTACTACAGTCCTAATGAAGAGTAATTATGATTCATGCATAGAGTTGTACAGGGAGCCACAGTCTCGCCCTGCGCCAGCTGTTGTAAAATCCTGCAAAAGCTGTATGAGAGCAGGGAACGGTTGAAAGTTTCTTGATGGCTCCATTTGCGAAGAGGGAAGGAAAAAGGCGTCGAGGGGAATGAGCGCCTGACAGCCTCGCTCCCGAGGAGTGGGAGGGCAAAGGAGTGCCTGGCCCAGAGGCGAGCGATGCCAAGCCAGTGGGCTGGGAAGCAGAAATGCCCCTATACTTTGGGGCAGGGGTGCTGGGTTTAGGTTGAGGTGCGGATTTGTCTCTGCCCCTTGCCACGGAGGCCTGGGGAATGCCTGGGCATCCCCCAAGGTCACTGCTCTCTCGCAGCCTGTGGGGACTGAAAATGCGGCTCCTCATCACACGGCCAATCCCACCTCTTAGGCACGCACGTCTGCATACACACAGACACACACACGCACCCCGCTGCAGCCAGACACCCCTCCCCACAGCCCCCCTCCCACATCTCCCGCCGCTGCCAGCCCCTCTCCAGCCACCCTCCTCCTCCTCCCTCTGGCCCAGCTGCTGTGACTCTGGGACCCGTGCCACAGCCATGGTGGCAGCCATGGCCCCAGCCACATGCAGGAAGAAAGATGCCTTCAATGGGTGCCTGCCCGAGCCTGCGGCCCCTCAGCGGTGGCGCTGGGGGGGCAGCCATTTGGCGGCGGTGTGGCGAGGGGTGTGCAAAGCGCCCAGATGCTGGCGCTGGAGTTGGGAGGTGCCGGGGCTGGCTTGGCTTTGCCCGCCGGTCCCCGCTCCCCCAGCCCAAGTCATGGAAGCGTTATACAAAACGGCTGGGGTTGTTCTTACTCTAAGGTTTACTGGCATTGCTGTCACCGGCCTGGGGCTGAGCGGTAGCACCGCTCCGGGCTGGCCTCGGGAGCGGACAAGGCAGCAACCCGCTCCATCCACCCTGATGCCTGGGTGGGCACGCGTGGTCCAGACTGCTGCCACGGGCCATTGGCCTCTCCCACCTCCGCTACCCATTTTAAACAGGAGAGAGGACATATGTGTCTTTATTAAATATTCTCCCTGTTGGGTTTGCTTTGGGCGCCTGACGAGCAGCTGTGGGGAAGTGGCTTGTTTGTGTTCCCTCAAGCAGGCCACTCGAAGCCTCCCAAGGCAGCAGATGATCAAACTTTGTTATTGTTTGTTATCTGATGCATGAGACACCAGAATAGAGGTGGTATGCGGTCTCCTAACCCTTTCTAAGTCTGGTGTTGAGGATCCTGAAGAGATGGCCACCTGTGCAAGTCCCGAATGTCCGCGGGGTGCTTCATTTCTAAGTGGCAAGGTTGCTGAGGGCTTGCACATGGTCCTTCGCTTTTTGTATAGTGTGGGAGGAGTTTTTTCGTGTGTCTCTCTTGTATGGGGGGAGAAATACCAGTAGTATTTCATGCTCACTCGAAGCAGACATCAGTCCTCCTGTGAAGGGAAGCAGGGGCTGACCCTCATGGTGTAACATCCCCTGCGGTAACCCGAGGGCAGTCTGGCTCTGCACCAGCACGGAGCAGCTTGGGGCTTGGGTTTGCAATGAGTGCTGTTCAGGTATGGTGGCTTCACAAATCGCTCCCTCCTAGCTGGGAGACTCTGCAGATGGAGGCTCCTGCCAGCAAGACCTGCGCAGTCTTTGCCACAAAGTTCTCCCTAAGTGGATGGGCTGTGTGCAGCCCCTAGTATGTGCATGAATGAGTGCTACTTTAATATAATAAATTAGTATTGGCCACTGGTGGGAAGGAAAGGCCTTATCTGGGAAAGACAGTAAGATAGTGGTGTATTTCCCTATGCGTACGTACATTGTTTTATTTGCAAAAATAATACAGGGAGTTGCATGTCATAATTTTATGCAGTTTTGTGGTATAGTTTCCATACTGCCCATTTAACCCAGTATAATAAAACCTTCGCAATAAGCTTAAATCCCTAAAAATTGTTCTGTTATAAAAGTAGTAGCTTTTTATTTCCAAGTGATCTTTAAAATGTAACACCAAGATCTCTGTGAAAAGTGGAAGGCCAAAGTGCATTTACCTCTGACAAAGCAGAAATATTCAAGGGAAAACTTGTATATATTTTTATCCTACTTTTTCCCTTTCTTTTTTCTGTGCTTTAATAAATAGAGCTAAGCAGCTGAAATTAGACTAGGCAGCAGAGGAATGTTTCTGCATAAAAATAGTGCCCACATTCAGTATGCATATACTGTCCTTTATGACACTTATTGAACAAGAGTCTCAGAGCACTTGGCAGAAATCTAATCAAAGCCAAGGAGCTGTGTAAGATAGTGAAACCGAATCATAGCAATTTAAATGACATGTGCAATTAACGTTTGGGGCCCTGTTTTTCCTTCTCAATCTCTTGACAACCAGGCAGCCCTGTCATTTGTTAGCTTTACCCCACCGTTCAACAGAATGCCACAACAACTTTAAATTTTATTCTTCAAGCTCCCCCCTAAAGACTGCTTTACTGGATTTGTCTATGTTTTCATAAACTTGACATACTTAAAAGGCTTGCTTTGGCCTTAGAAGGAGACAACTCTTTCTGGCTGACTAGGCTGGATTCTGGGACTCCTGGAAAGCAAAAAATAATGGATTTTTTTATTTTTTTTTCTTCTTGGAACTTTTGTGGGAATGTCAGAACTGCTGAAGTTCCAGAGCAGGTCTGTCAGATAATTTTGGCAAATTCTCAATGTGATAACTACAATACAATACTGTACTGGAAAGGAAAACTCATTAGGAAAATAATAGTAACTAGTAAACTTTTTTATATCTCATGACGCATGCAATTTACCAAGAAAGTAAAATAACATAAAAATATTCATTGGATACATTTATGATCAAAGAATAAAGCAATACAGATAAAGCAAGATGGACATCAGCCGGTTTCACTATAAGCTCAAATCACTGAAAATTGTTCCCCTATACAGGCAATAAAATTTGTTTTCTAACTACCCCGTAAAATGCAAAAATGGGACCTCTTCTTGCAAAAGTTGAAAAGCTATTGCTTTTAATTGTCATTCGCACTGGTTAAAATTAAAAGTGCAAATTTCTATGCACTGAAACATGCATGTAGGCACTGTGGTCTGTGCATTGTCTATTTTATGTCCAGCCTCTGGATATTGTCAGATAAAAGAACAACATTTTTATTTTGTGAAGGAGGTGCTCTTAAAAAGCAGCAAAGCACACCAGACAAGGGAGAAATTGTAAGTTAATCTGCTGTAAAGCGGGACATGAAAATGTGTTTCTCCTCATATCTGCAAAAGTTAGTGAAGCAAATCTCTTTACTTCAAATAACAAAAATTCAAGAGCCAGTCTCCCTGTTCCCCCAATGATGTGGCTGGTTTAGGAATAGAAAATTTTCTGCAATAACAGTACAATTCTTCTTAGTCACTTTTAATTTTTTTTAGCTATTAGGGTTCTCTTTTTCAATTTTCTGAAAAAGGTAGTCTAAAAATGTGCATTTCATAAAATGAAAACAGTGAGACCTTTATCATCCCAGGACCCCAGAATCTGGGTACCAATAAAATGTTTTGGAATACTACTTGTGGACTCGTGGTAAAGGCAAAACATGTAGACCTATTTTACACAACAGCACTATCTGGCATCTGTGCCAGTGTAGAAAACAGCAGAGCGGTGGCGCATAGCATGTAGAAAACATAGCACTCTGGTGGTGTTTATGTTGTCTAAGGCATCCCTGCTTCCGAAAATAGCAGTGGAGAGTGGGAGAGTGCTGGGAGGGCTAATGGGCAGCATGGCCGGTGGGGGCGGAGTGCCATGCTCTTGCAAACTTAAAATCTGGCAATCGACGTAGCGTGGAGCTACCTTTCAGGAAAGCTCAGAAAGAAGTAGTAGGACAGCTGAGAGCTGGAGAGAAGGCTGGAGATGGGTTACTTGACTTCTAAGTAAAGAAGGTAACACGGCTGAGGGATAACAGGTGTATTCCGGTCAGGGAAAGCAAAGCAGTGAGCGATACACATGTACCCTTGCTGGAGCTGCTCTCCCATGTAGGAAGTCTGTCTGAACAGTGCAGAGTGCACTGGACCCAAGCCCTTTGTGCCTGCTCAGTTTGTGGTTCAACTTACAGTGCCTTTCGCCTCGGCATCTAAAGTCTTGGCCTTGCTGTCGCTCACTGAAATGCAGAGTGTTGCTCCCACTGAAGTCGACAGGGTGAATCACGGGAGGAAAGCGATGTGGCTGCAAAAAAGCCTTTGTGGTGTGGGCGAGGAGCGCGCCGGCCCATGGCGTACTGGGGAGGCAGCTGCTGAGCAACATGGTGTGTATGCAAAGCAGCTTCCCCGGCTAAAACCTGACAACTGATGCCACTGCGAGGCCTCCGGACCCCTGCCATATGCCTTATGTTCTGGGTCACATGCTGAAATCCCTGCCACGAAGCAGTCGTGTGCATGCTTTAGTCTTGCTGAAGTCAAAGGGAATTAAGCACGTCTTCAAAGTTCAGCATGTGCTCCAGCGCTCCTGCGTCCGGTTGTTGTGCTGTCCTGCGGCAGGGAGGTGCTTTTCTGTCTCACAACAGCTTTGAGACAGCAGCAATAGTCAAAGGCTCGCAATACGTGCTGCTGCATTTTAGTCGTGTTCGGAAGGGAGCACATTCCATCTGAATGTGTGTTCGGTTTTGCACCTCTGAGCAGCGACTGCCCCAAAGCTCCCAAATTTTCAAAGAGTTACATGGGGATTTATCCAGCCAAATCCCATTACAATCAATGGGAGCCGGGTGAATAATTACACTGCAGTTCTTTGTAAATAACGAGGAAGGTTGCCAGTTGTTGCTGATTATGATGCTGACTTTTGTAGATATAGATCCACGCGTCTTTTGGGAATTGCACTTAGACCACCAGGTTATTTCGCATATTGGTAGAGTTTCTGTGTTTACTGTGCATATCACTTCAAAGAACCAAGGTTGATGACTTCTGGTCCACTGTGTTAGCAGTCCGTCTCCTCTCCATCTCCTGTTGTTTCCTTTCACAATCTGAGTAACAAAAAATGGTGGTGTAAATAGAACTCCAACAAAGAGGTCTGTTGAGCCTGTAATGCTCCCCTGAAAGGAGGCTGTCTAGGGGATGAATGGAGCAGGCTCAGCCTGGCAGTGGCGGGGAAATAGATGACTTGGCATTGGAGAGTAGCAGCCAGCAGGGTGCATATGCCTAGTGTAGTGGCAAATAATGGTTAAGCTAGTCAGTTGAAGGGCTAAATGAGAGGACATTGTCTAACCCTGTAACCGTAACTAAATTGTAACCTGAAAAGAGTTTATAAACATCTGGCTGCTAGCCCATCTCTAAAGCTTAATAGCTAAATCTGAGGTGCAGAATCTTTCAAGGCTGCAATTGAAATTATTACTTGGAAGTATTACCGCCTTAAGCAGATTAATTGCATTTCAGGACTGTATTAAATTGTGGTTTGAGCATCTCTGCTGAGTTTTCCCGTTAAATTGGTTTCCATGAGATCAACATTTATGATCAATGCTATTTCCATTTGGAAATAGACACTCATTTGGAAACTCATTTTGGTTTCATGACATCTTGCTGCTGAATTTATAGCTCTGCTCAATATTTCATACAGAATTCTAGTCCAGCGGTACACCTTAACTTCACTAATTGTTATATTCATGTCTTTATTCAGACCCTCATCTGTTTAAGCTTGAACGGAGTAAGTGACACATCTGTATTTTTGGATTTCTCACAAATTTAGCAGTGCAGGGACACATTTACCTGTACGGTCCTATTGTATTTTAATATTGCTGTTCGCTGACAATGAAAAGCATATACTGGTTAGACTAATAAGCATGTGACCTCCTCTGCAGACTAGCTTTTCAATCTTTTTATAGCTCCCATTATTAATAGGACAGCATCTATGTGCTCCGCATTTGTCTTGCAAATACTTACAATAGTTGGAATCATTTTCTAATTACTTAAACAATGCACTGCAGCAGCACCAGCCGAAATTCCTGTAGGCTACAGGCTTGCTAATTGTTTCCTTTAGTAAACCTAATTTATAGGGCTGTGCAAATAGTTGCTGGGCTTAAAGTATTTTGGCAGCTGAACTGAAAAAAAAATGTTATGGACTGAATGGAAACTTCATTTCTTTAGAATTGTCAGCACAGCAACAAGAATTGGTTTGAGGTTATAGAAACATTTTTTAACACCTGGCAAACTGTTTCATTTGGTTTTCAGGTACATTTAATAAAAGCAAAGGATTGGATCATAAACATGAGAGGGAAGTGGTCCCAGCTCTCCCATTTTATCCACTGGTTGAGTGAGTAGGGCAATTTACCTGGGATGTTAACAACTTAAATTCAAGACTCCAAACTGCTTCAAGCTTTTAGAAAGGTTCGCCTAACACTCAGATGAAAGTCTTAACACTGGAAATGAAGTATTCTGGGATGGAGCTCTGTTTCTTTCCTAGGATGCCTAGATTGAAAAATAACCCCAATGGATCAAGCAAGCAAAATCAGAACTTGTGGGTCAGGTTTCTTGTGCTGGATCTTCTCTGTTTATGAGTCTGATGTGGGGCCACAGAGCATATCTACATGGGCAAGAGAGAGGCTGAGGCTCAGAGATGGGCTCTGAACCCTCTACTTCATGTGCTCCTGCTGCTGTGCAAAATGAGTAACCTAGACATCAGGCCATAAGCTTATTCTTTATCTATCTGATTTATTCTATATTTTTATACAATTTGAAAAGCTTCAGTAGCAAAAGAGTGAAATACCCAGCATGCTCCCCATTCGAATGTGTAGCTACCAAAACCTCTGGTTGCTGGTTGAGCTCTTGATCTGAACTGGGACACAGAGCACAGAGGGGAGGAGAGGACAGATTTAAACTTGGATCTCCCACAGCCTAGACAAGCGTTTGCCATCTTGTCTCGTGTATCTATCTGAGTGTGCATGAGTGAGTATAGATAATGCCTGTGGCTGTGTAAGTCTGCTACCAAAACTGGAACATTTAATTTCAGAAATGTCCACTCCCAACCTTGGAAATGAAAAAGAAACAGCCCTAGGTGAACTTCCCCAATTTGAGTCATCCAAACCAATAAACGATTTAATGAAAAAAGTTCAGCCATCTGTATTTGGTTAAAGGAACTTCTCATAGTGTGAAAATTGACAAAGACTGGGTTTTCCATTTATCTGAAATTGCTATCAATACTTAACTTTTATAACATTTTTTGAAGAGGCTCTTGCTCTGGAAAAAACTCTGAGCAATATTGTATATTTGGGGAAACCTGTTTAAAAAAGAAGACTATTTTTTGTTGTTTTCTAGTATTTTTACTGGCTCTGGACTAAAACCAGCTACTAACAAGGTATTATTTTTCAGTCTTTCTGAATACTATGCATTTTCATCATCTTCAGGTTTTCTTCCTGTTCTTTAACATACTTCCATTTTAGCAATCTTAGTTAAGAAACTTTTTTTTTTCCTCCCCCCTATTTTTTTCAGGACCAAACAAGATTGACTCAAAGACACATCTGCTATGTTTTCATTGCTTTATTCTGTATGCCTCCAGAGGAAACTAGAATACAAAAAGAAGGTGCTTTCCCACGCAGACCCAACCGTATGCAAGCTTTGGTCATTCAGGTTCTCAAGGTCAAGTCTAGTGAATCTAACTCTTCCCAAATACGAGTATTTTCTTCTCCCCGCCCCTTGCTTTCCTCCCCATCTGCAACACAGAGAATGAGCACGAAATGTCAAACTAACAACTCCCTTCTGGGGTTAAGCTAGCGGCAGATGACTTGAGGACTGTGCAAGCCCCTGCCCCAAACTGGGAGTTCACTGTGACCTGTTGTATCCCTATCTCTAAAGATAAACTTGAAGAACCAGCCTTCCTCTGCCTTCTCAGGGATCTGCTCTCTTATCTCTTGTAGACGCTCACCAACACTTTTATCTGTCAAAACCTTCTCCGCTGCCCTAGCAACAAGCATCCAGGCTCTTTTCCAGCTGACATAAGCTTCCTGACACCTCCTGATGACAAGTGCTTCCAACATTTCCAGCTGTCAGACTTTCAGCATCTGCTCCACATGTCACCAGGCTGACTTTGCTGAACCTCAGGCAGCTTTGCACTCAGCCAGTTGCCTGATGCTATGTGGTGAGAATGACTTCATTCTGACCACAGCCACTTGTCCACCTCTTTACGTACTGAACTAGTGACAGTCAGGGTTGCTGGTTTTTTTTCTTCCAGATAGCTTCTGCTATGGCTTTTATATACCAGCGCATGTTTTACTCAGGCTTAGTCAGCTACTTCATTAATACTATTTTAGAGGAGTGGCTTCAGTAGGGTTCCATTAACTTTATTCAAACTACTTCTCTTCTAATTGGAGTTTGAGCAGGAGTGGCTCTTCTGAATTGCTGATGTCCTTAATGTATATATAGCATGACATTTAGAAAATAAATAGTCTTACTGTTAAAGAGTCAGGCTCTTCAGAAGTAGTCAATACTGGATTTACTCTGCTTCTATTAAGGTATTACGGAATTTTACTGCTGATTTCCCTAGGACCAGCTCTAGGCCATCATTTCACACTTCATAAAGTCTACCTAGAATGTGTGTTGGTACCAAATTCCCTGGCAAATCTTGTCCTCTATTTTTTTTTTAGCTCTGTTTCTGCACCGTCCTTTCAGTAGTGTGTCAGAAATGGAATACATCAGCCAGATGAGAATCTCCCACTGAAGTAGATTATGCCATTGCAGTATTCACCAGCACCTTCTTCTTATCTCTTTTTCGAGTGCTGCTGTGTGTAAAGTTTTCCACAAGCTCTTCTAGATCCTTTTTCTCCTTAAGACCATCAAAGATAGAATGAGTGTGGGAGACAGGCAAGCAGGAGGAGAGCCCAGTTGGCAAATACAGCAAGCCCAGGCCTCGGATGCTCAGCCTTATCAAGATTACCGTAAGGCTGAAAGGGTGTACTTTTCATGTCCAAGATACGAGTGTGCTGAGCCCTGCCCTGCAGATGGTCATTAGGCTGCCATCTGAAAGGATCCAGCCTGCTGCTCTCCCGCCCTGTGGGAGCTCACAGAGCTGAGGCAGTGCTTGCTCCTTGCCCTCTATGAAGGGCAGATCCCCAGGGGACCCCTTCATGTGCTGCAGGGACAGGCTATACAGAGACAAAGTTGATACTGCAAGCTTTTTAATAGCCCTCACCATCCCAGCAACTTCACCTGGTGCTGGGCAAGCCATAGCAGCAAACTGAGCCTGAGCCTGCTGTAACATACTTGCTTCTTTGCAAATGTCTGGGCTGAGCGCCTGTTTCTAGGACGTGCTTCATGTGACCTACCTGCCACCTGCATCACCCTCTCCCCATGCATCAGATGGTGCAGCCACGGGACTAGGTGCGTCTTCTGCTCAGCTGCTGAACTCACCACAAACCACTCATCGTATTTAGCTGTTCTTATTCAGGGCTGACTTTGCTTTGAGTAAAAGAGCTGAGCTGACACACTGTCTGCTTTGTGTGATTAGCACCTCTGCCTCAAGGAAGGTGGTGGGAGCATACAGCTGGGTGGTCAGCAGAATGGAGCCTCTATGGAACAGGTCACATTTAGATACAATATGCACACATTAAGTGTAGTTATTGCTAGGTGGACTTTGCCCTAAGCTAGGTTGTGGCACTCTGCTAGCATAGGAGATGTACTATATTGTAATCCATGTTCTAGATGTCTCTAATGATCCTTTTGAGTTTCTTCTGGGAGAAAATGCAGTGTCTCTTCCATCTTCCATTTTGAGAAATCTCATTAAATTCTGACGAAGCTGGTGAAGGGTCTCAAGAACAAGTCTTATGAGGAGCGTCTGAGGGAACTGGGGTTGTTTAGTTTGAAGAAGAGGAGGCTGAGGGGAGACCTTATCGCTCTCTACACCTTCCTGAAAGGAGGTAGTATTGAGGAAGGTGTTGGTCTCTTTGCCCAAGTGACTAGCAATAGGACAAGAGGAAATGGCCTCAAGTTGCGCCAGAGGAAGTTTAGATTGGATATTAGGAAAAATTTCTTCACTGAAAGAGTGGTGAAGCATTGGAATAGACTGCCCAGGGAGGTGGTGGAGTCACTATCCCTGGAGGTGTTCAAAAAATGTGTAGATGTGGCACTTCATGGTTTAGTAGGCATGGTGGTGTTGGGTTGACGGTTGGACTAGATGATCTCAGAGGTCTTTTCCAACCTTAATGATTCTATGATTCTATGATTTCTATGAAATAATACACTCTTTATTAACTATAACTATATATATATATATATAACTATATCGCTGACTTTTATATTACTCCTTCTTGCTGTGTGCTAGTTAGTTGCAGCACTTGCCAGGCAAGTCTTAACAGTTAATGTAGTTTCTGCTCTATAGTGTTGTAGAAAGCAGTGTTTCATATGAATCTTTTCGTGTTCATCTACTTAATATAGTAGTACAAAGTCAAGAAGGATGCTAATCCTTCCAGCAAGATTTCTAAAGCTCAGTTCTGGATCAAGGCACTGACTTCCATGCGGTGTTTTTTCATGAAGGTAGAGCTAGCTTTAGAATTCCAGAGCTCTCGCAGTAAGTCATGATGGAACAAAATGGTTAAGACAATTTTAACATTTCACATGTGTGGGACAGATTATGATACTACTACTTGCTAATATTTTCAACAGTCTAGATCCCATTTCCAAAATCCCTGGGTGCCAAGGACATTAAACTCTCTAAGGATATACGTGTTGCAGCCAATTTTTTAAATATATGTGGGCACCTCAAGCAACAGGTAAGCATCCGTAAGCATCTAACAGGATTTTAAATATGCCTTCTTATGTTGCTTCCAACAAAATTAATTTTTTGTCCTTTTGTTGTGTAAGTTACTTAAAAATCAAAGCCTAAGAATACTTTGGAAATCGAGCTTATGCTTTAGTTTCGTAGACTTTATTCAACATCTATTTAAAATACTTTATTCAAAAATCCACATACACTATTCAAAAATCTGCATACTCTATTCAAAAATCTGCATTGTGTGAAAAAAAAACAACCCACCATTCATATCACTGGGATCATTACAGTGTTACAGTTCACAGAATGTAAATCAGAGTACTGAAAATTTTTCCCATATTGAATAATTCAGCATCTGAAGGAAATGAAGAGGCTGTGTGAGGCTATAAAATTATCTTCAAAATAATTTTCTTCCTTTGTTGAAAACAGATTATTAAACCTCCTAATTCTTAAACTGCAATGTATTTTCTTGTCTTGCCTGATTTTT